>WNWK01020087.1:0-36535 GCA_009830355.1 Cherax destructor | reverse complement strand
TCTGATTGAAGACAGCCAGGGGTCTATTGATAATATCCCTTATGTATGCTGAGAGGCAGTTAAACAGTTTTGGGGCCCCCTGACACTTATTGTGTTCTCTCAATGTACTAGTGGTACCCCTGCTTTTCAATGGGGGGATGTTACATCATCTGCCAAGTCTTTTGCTTTTGTAGGGAGTGACTCCTGTGCAAGTTTGGTACTAATCCCTCTAGGATTTTCCAAGTGTATATAATAATGTATCTCTCCCGCCTGCGTTCTAGGGAGTACAGGTTTAAGAACTTCAAGCGTTCCCAGTAATTGAGGTGGTTTATCGCAGTTATGCGTGCCATGAAGGTTCTCTGCACATTTTTTAGGTCAGCAATTTTGCCTGCCTTGAAAGGTGCAGTTAGTGTGCAGCAATATTCCAGCCTAGATAGAACAAGCGACCTGAAAAGTGTCATCATGGGCTTGGCATCCCTGGTTTTGAAGGTTCTCATTATCCATCCTGTCATTTTTCTAGCAGATGCGATTGGAACACTGTTATGGTCCTTGAATGTGAGATCCTCTGACATGATCACTCCCAGGTCTTTGACATTAGTTTTTCGCTCTATTGTGTGGTTGGAATTTCTTTTATACTCCAAAGAAAATTATAATTTCCTCACGTTTTCCATATTGGAGTACGTATAATTGAAATTTCTTATCATTGAACTTCTGTCATGCAGATTTGGGTGTCATCTGCAAAGGGAGACACAGCACTGTGGCTTATATCCCTGTCTATGTCCAATATGAGGATGAGAAACAAGATGGAAGCGAGTACTGTGCCTTGTGGAACAGAGCTTTTCACCGTAGCCGCCTCAGACTTTATTTGTTCTATTTGTTAGGAAATTATAGATCCATCTACCCACTTTTCCTGTTATTCCTTTATCACGCATTTTGTGTGCTATTACACCATGATCACACTTGTCAAAGGCTTTTCCAAAGTCTGTGAATATAACATCTGCATTCTGTTTGTCTTCTAGAGCATCCTTGTCGTAGTGGTCCAATAGTTGGGACAGACAGGAGCCACCTGCTCTAAACCCATGCTGCCCTGGGTTGTGTAATTGATGGGTATCTAGACGAGTGGCGATCTTGCTTCTTAGAACCCTTTCAAAGATTTTTGTGATATGGGACGTTAGTGCTATTGGTCTGTAGTTCTTTGCTATTGCTTTACTGCCCCTTTGTGGAGTGGGGGTATGTCTGTTGTTTTTAGTAACTGCGGGACGACCCCAGTGTCCATGCTCCCTCTCTATAATAATAATAATAATAATAATAATAATAATAATATCTTTATTTACTACAAGTACATGTACATGGTATACAGGCCTAGCTGACATCAGTGACATACTACTATATAGAAAGTCCCTTGTTATGCTGAGCATTTCGGGCAGATTAGGTCAGTGTCCTAGGATCCGACTCACACCAGTTGACTAACACCCAGGTACCCATTTTACTGATGGGGAACATAGGCAACAGGTGTAAAGAAACACGCCCAATGTTTCTGCCCTGGCTGGGAATCGAACCCAGGCCCTCGCCGTGTGAAGCGAGAGCTTTAGCCACCAGAACATAGGATGTTAAAAGCACATGCTAGGGGCTTCTTGCAGTTCTTGATGAACACAGAGTTTCACGAGTCTGGGTCTGGGGCGGAGTGCATGGGCATGTCATTTATCGCCTTTTTGAAGTCATTTGGCATCAGGATAATGTCAGATAGGTTTGCGAGTACCAAGTTCTGTGGCACTCATAAAAAATTCATTTAGGTCTTCGACTCTCAGTCTGGTTAGCTGCTCGCTAAAAACTTAGTCATACTGGGACTTTAGTAGCTCACTCATTTCCTTGCTGATTATAGTCGGCTATTATATTATACTTACTAGATTTTACTTATGATTTACCTGTGAATAGTTCCGAGTTTTTCTACTCGCTGCCTGCCTATAAGACTTTTCAACAGCCTTCCATAAGGGGAATTACCAGTAGACCCCTCACTGCCTTCAAGAGGGAACTGAATAGATACCTAGTCAGTTCCTGATCAGCTGGGCTGTAGTTTGTGTGTTGGATTGCGTGTGGCCATCAGTAACAGCCTGATTGACCAGGCCCTGATCCACCAGGAGGCCTGGTCAAGGACTGGGCATTATTCGGGGCATTGACCCCCGGAATAACCTCCTGGTAGACTCCAGGTAGGTTTCCCTGGTGGCTATCTTGCAGATCAGTATAATTATTAAAATCTGGCTGGTATGGCATATTCTGCCAGTAATTTCCATGTAACCTCTTGAAGACTATGGCTTTTGTTCTGGCAGTATTTCTTGCTTTTGCTAGTAGAAAAATTAAAAAAGTCAGACATTAAATATTACAGCATTACCCACATGTGTTTTTCACTTGGTTTATCTTACACCTACTGCAGCTTTCTCCTCGATAAGGCATTTTCTTTATATTGATTAAGAGACAACTTTATCATTTGTATTCCAAAGGATATTTGAATGAGACAACTTTGTCATTTGTATGTATTCCAAAGGATACATTCCAAATGTTTTTAGATGGTGCCATTAGTTTAAATACATTACTGATTCTATACCACAAGTAAAATGCCTTTTGTGAAGGTTTCCATAATGTGCCTCTTTAAGGGGCTCCTTGACAAGGTAAAGAGGCTATCGGTCTGAGGAATTGGACCTTTTGGTCTTCTTCCTCAGACCGAACCTAATACCCCCAATCCCCCTCCCTTTTCCCATCTTCCCCATCCTCCCTTTTCCCTTTCCTCCTCCCCCTCCTCCTCATCCCTCCCTTATTTCCTTCCCATTTTTACCCTGGGAGCTTCTCTCCACAGGCATTCTAGTTCCTAGGTAGGGGAAGGGTACCGTGTCCATTCCTATTCCATTGAGGTTCTTGGTGGTGGTGTAGTTTGCCGTGGAATCTGGATCGCCTGGGGATGTCCCAATCCTCTCCGGTCTCCCGGGGTGGCCTTGGGTATCTTTCGGGCGACGGGTGTATCTCTGGAGGCCACCTTCGGATTCCGGGGATGGTGGCCGAAGGCGGTATGCTTTGTGGCGGATATCCGGCCGCCCTCTCTTTGTCCGCCGAGGTGGCTCGGTGGATGTGAGGTTGCTATCCCGGATTGCTGGTTTACTGGCATGAAGGGTAGGGTATGGCACGGGTTCCATGCAGCATCTGCACTACTTGCGGTGTTGAGGTCCTCTTGGGCACGGAGGGGATTTACGCCCTTTCATTCCTCCTAGGAGCTATTCCTCCACGTTCCCCTTTTTTTATTCTTTTTTATTTTATTTTATTTTCTTTCTTTTTTCTTAAAAACAAAAGAAAAAGTAACCTAACCATGGATGCCCTAATCCTTGACTCTACCCCGGGCCCCTTGATACCGCACCTAGTTCTGACCCTACCTTGATAACGGATAACTCTTCGGACAACCCTAATACCCTGTACCTGAAGCGGGTGCCAGTTCGTCACCTGCTTCAGGTCCCAGGACCCGACGGGCCCTTTCGATACATCTGACCTTTGCTCTTCTCTGACCATGATTCCGGCTTCTCCTCGACGGTGCGGCAATTTTCGAATCGCTCGCCCGTCTCACATCGGACCACCCTGGTCCCACACCCAAACGACCAAGACCCACACATGACGATTCGACACTTTCTTCTCGTTCATCTCAGAAACGACAAGCTCGTCACGCACTCCCCTTAAACTCTCTGTTTCAAACTACTCAATGGACAAAGTTTTACTCTTCGACCGACTTCTCCTAATACCTATCTTTCATACGCTATGGCTGTCTCTCATCTTCGCCTTCAAGGAAACTTCCCGTATTTCCTATTCTCGCATTGTTAAACGTCGCCCTGCTTCTGGGGTCCCAACTTCCACGGCTTCCTCTGTAGTCGCCTCATCCTCAGTCACCCTGTCTCGAATCCTTTTGATGTTCTTGGCCCCGAGGTCCCTACCTCGGCTTCCCATACTATCCACACTCCTTCCTCTATTCACTCGCACAGTTCTGAGTCTACACGTCCTCGTCCTACACCTAAACCTCAGCCCCCCTCTTATAAGCCCGGCAAAAATCCCTATTGCCAGGTTCTTCGCCTCCAACTAGTTCTGTAACGTGTGTGGAGGTTCATCCTCCTCCTCATAAACTACCTTCATCCCTGTCCCCTCCCAAGTCCCTACGACAGTTTCCTCTTCTACCTCCTCGTCCTCTACTTTAGTACAGTCTATAGACTCCCGATAGTTTCTTCCATTTCTAATGTAGTCTCCCATTCTGCATCTTTGACTTCCAAACACTGGAAGCTATTGCAGAATATATTTCAGAGACTGGGCGATGATGGACACTACTCCATCTGAGGTTCCTCATCTCTTTTCTTCGTCTCAACCCCCCCTTCCTTCACAACGTCCTCCTCCCTCTCTGATTACAGGTCTTCCGCTACCTCCACACGTGGACTTTTCTAACCCTAGTCCATAGCTTCCTCTCACTTCCACTTCTATCTTTTTCTCCATAAATCATGGCTTATTTGCAGTGGAATATCCGAGGCCTCAGGGGTAACAGGGGTGAGCTTCAGGTGTTGCTCTCCCAGTTTTCCCCTATTGGGGTCTGTTTGCAAGAACCCAAATTACAATCCACTGTTATCAGGCCCTTTTCAGGCTATAATTTGTTATATTCATCGGATCCTTTTTCAGATGGAACCTTTAACGAAAGTGCTCTCCTTATACGCACTGGTGTTCCATACCGTCAGCTCCATGTCCCTTCTTCGTTACATTACACCGCAGCCCATATCCACTTGAATAAGTGGTATACACTCTGTTCTTTATATCTCTCCCCTTCGCGGGCATTGTCTATCCCAGATGTTGATTTTCTGGTTTCTTCCTTACCGCCACCCCTTCTATTACTTGGCGATTTTAACGCGCACCACTTTCTCTGGGGAGGGTCGCACTGTGACTCCCGTGGCATTCAGTTGGAGGCATTTCTTGCTTCTCTTCCCCTCCATGTTTTAAATACGGGTACTCCTACCCATTTTGATCCCGAACTCATTCTTTCTCCTGCATCGATCTTTCCATCTGCTCTTCATCAACTGTCTTTGACTTCACCTGGTCTGTCCTCCCGGACTTACATGACAGCGATCATTTCCCAATTATCCTAAAGTCCCCTCTGTTTTCTCCACCTCCTCATTGCCCACGCTGGCAATTTGACCGGGCGAAATGGGACCTTTACGCACATCTTACTGCCTTTCATGAGGTTCCTACCTCGTCCTCCATTGATGAGGTTTTACATCTCTTTTCCTCCTCCATCTTCACAGCGGCTTCACATTCTATTCCCCAAACCTCGGGCAAGCATCCTCAGAAGTGCGTGCCTTGGTGGTCTCCTACTTGTGCTCGGGCAGTGCGTTTGAAACGCGCTGCATGGGGCAGGTATCGGTATAACAGAACCACAGAGAGACTCCTTGATTTCAAGCAGAAGAGAGCTATTGCTCGCTGTGTCATACGTGATGCTAAACGCACTTGCTGGCGAGATTACGTTTCTACTGTCACTTCGGCTTCCTCGATGAGTGCAGTCTGGAAGAAAGTGCGGAAATTGAGTGGTAAATTCTCCCCCGACCCGGCTCCTGTTCTTCAGGTTGCTGGTGTCGATATAGCACACCCTCTTGCCGTTGCCACTGAAATTGGTAATCATCTCGTCCGCATTTCTCAGGGGCTACATCTATGCCCCTCGTTCCTTTCTTCTAAGTCTGCCAGCGAGTTAAAGCCCTTAGATTTTTCTTCTCTTAGAGAAGAATCCTATAATGTGCCTTTTACCCTTCAAGAACTGGAGGCAACACTCTCTGCTTGCAGATCATCGGCAGCTGGGCCAGACGGCATACATATTCCTATGCTACAGCATTTACATCAGTCTGCTCTTGCTGTCCTCTTGCGACTCTTTAATCTCATATGGTCGCAAGGAGTTCTTCCCCAGCTGTGGAAGTCTGCTATTGTTCTCCCTTTTCGAAAACCAGGTACTACGGGACGTGATTCCTCTCACTACCGTCCCATCGCTCTAACCAGTGCAATTTGCAAGGTGATGGAACGTCTAGTTAATAGACGTTTGATGTGGTTTTAGAGACTCACAATAGTCTCTCCCCTAGTCAATATGGCTTCCGTAAGGGCCGTTCTGCCATTGACCCCTTGCTGCGCTTGGATACGTATATTCGTAATGCCTTTGCGAATAACCATTCGGTTATCGCTATCTTTTTCGACCTTGAGAAGGCTTATGACACAACTTGGAGATATAATATCTTGGCCCAGGCCCACTCCTTAGGCCTCCGAGGCAACCTACCATTCTTTCTTAAGGCCTTCTTAACTGACAGACATTTCGGTCGGGTTAGTAATGAACTCTCCCGGAATTTGTCCAAGCTGAGTGTCCCCAGGGATGTGTTCTGAGCACAACACTTTCTGCTTGCTATAAATAATCTGGCATCTGTTCTCCCATCCAATATTTGGTCATCGCTCTATGTGGATGACTTTGCTATAGCTTGTGCAGGTGCTGACTGTCACCTCATTGCAGTTTCTCCAGCATGCCATCAACCAGGTTTCTGATTGGGCCACCACTCACGGGTTTAAATTTTCTAGTGGCAAAACTCATCAAATTACGTTCACTAGACGTTCAGTGGTCTCTGATTATCCATTGTACCTATACGGCTCACGTATCCCAGAACGTGATACAGTCAGGTTTCTCGGCCTCCTACCCCTGTGGTTTAGCGCTTCTATTTGATTATAATAATAATAATAATTCTCGGCCTCCTGTTTGACCGCAGATTGTCCTGGAAACCTGGAATATTGCATCACTTAGAAAAAGACTTCCTGACCTTCATCATAAAGTAACCACCGAACCCATTGATATTGTGTGTCTACAAGAGTGCAGAGTCCCTGAAAAATCCCAGCCCCCTAAATTGCCATCATTTGTTGCATATAACCTCAAATCTACTAACTCTTGTGTTCTATATATTAAAAAATCACTTCCCCATCAACTTCTCACACATAAGAAAACAAGAGGGACTGCAATACCATGGTGTTAGGATTTATATTGGGAACTCTGCTCTCAACATATTTAATTTGTATGCTCCTGCTGATAAGTTCAATTACTTGGAGCTCCCAACTTGTGCTCAGTCTGAGCCTACTCTTATAATTGGAGATTATAATGCAAGACACAAAAGCATTGGAAGCTCACAGTTTGGTAATCGTAATGGTAACCAACTGCTGTCACCGTTAAACAGTCATGATAATGTGCAAATTGTAGGTGACCTTGAACCCACACATATCTATGGAGGCATCCTTGATCTGTGTCTTGGCTTCAACATTACTTCTGCCAGCTGTGAGTCTACCATTGTATCAGATATATCATCAGACCATTTCCCAAGGCTAACCTCACTAGATATAGGTAATACTATCCTTCCTGGTGGAATATTCAAACGGAAACGTTTTAATGTTCCCCTGATCAACATGAGGACTTTGTTGCACATGTGACTGACTGGTATAATTCCTATGAGTGTTCCTCTGTTGAGACCTTTAACAATGACCTTGTGAGCAGTATTCAGAACTACTTAGAGCCGCCTCAAAAACCTCCTGGAACTGTTAACCCAACCAACTTCCATAACAATCATACCTCCTATAATAACCATACTTATTACAATGATCTTAAACTTCGAACACTGAAACGTACTGCTCGCAGAATAGGCCTAGCCTATAGAAAACATCGTACCCCTGGAATGCTGAGACTCTTTCAAACTGCCCTTGCTGCTGCCAGAGAGCGTATGACAGAGCTGCGGCAAACTGACTGGGAAAAATTTGTCAATGGTCTCAATGCTCACACCCCACTTAGCCGAGCATGGAGGGACATAAATAGAATTAAGGGTAACAGAACCGGTCAGATTGCACACCCTCATCCCTTACATAGGGCGAATGAGCTAGTCAGTGCTTGGGCTGTTACATCAAGCTATGAAAATCTTCCCAGTACCACACAGGCGAAATTAAATGACAAATATGATGCTAGGGAGAGACTTGTTTGTTTTATGCTCGGCAAGGAAGATGACTGTAACATTCCTTTCACTGACTTTGAACTTGATGCAGCACTAACTAAAGGCAACTCCACGTCACCTGGTGAGGATGGTATTACCTACAATATACTAAGATTGCTGTGTCGAGTACCAGGCAATCCTTTACTCGAATTATACAACATGAGCTATGTAACTGGGGAGCTCCCTAAATCTTGGACCAACAGCCTCATCATTCCCATTCCTAAGCCCAATCAACAAAATTCATTTCGCCCAATATCTCTTACTAGCTGCTTATGTAAAACATTTGAGAGGATGATTCTTAATCGTCTCATGTACAGAATCAAACATTTTTTGTCCCCCCGGTTGCATGGTTTCATGCATGGAAGGAGTGTGCACCATTGCATAGCCACCTTTCTCACTGCACACTGACAGCTCATACACTACCTTCCTTGACCTTAAATCTGCTTTTGATGTTGCCAACAGACATGTAATCATTAGTGAACTTGCCAGAATGGATGTTGGAGGATGGCTTCTCCGCTGGATTAAAGGCTACCTGTCCAACAGAAAGTCTTCTGTGTTGTTCCAGGGGCATAGAAGTATAACTAAAGACTTTGAATTAGGAACCCCACAGGGAGGTGTGCTCAGTCCCACTCTATTCAATATTCTAATTAATGCCTTACTTAATGCTATGCCTAGCCAGCCCCAGCATTATATGATCAGTTTTGCTGATGATATAATGATTCACACCACCGGATTCTCCAACACCCAAAACATCCTTAACCATGTACTAGCCTCGTGTCAGGACCTGGGATTGATAATCTCTACTGATAAAACAAAGATACTCAATAGGCGTCCTCCTCGACAGAGAGGCACAGTTCGCCAGATCCAGTTGCATGATGGGTCTCTTCTAGAATATGTAAACAGATACAGGTATCTAGGCTTTGAGGTCCCACTACTTGGACCTGTTGTAACGAGACTTTGTCGTCAATACAAAGAAAGGCTGAGAGCACTTAGAGTTGTGGCAGGGTTTCACCCCAGGTATGGTGCTAATGTTAAAATTGTGAAAATGATGTATCTTGCTTATATTAGATCATTAGTTGATTATGCTGCCCCACTACTTGCTCTTGTGTCTGACTGGAAGCTTGGAGGGTTGGAAAAACTGCAGAACGAAGCAATGAGGATCATTTTAGGATGCCCTCGTACTGCCAAAATTTTAAATATGCAAAAAGAACTTGATATTCCAAGCATCAGAGATCGTGTTACTGAAAGAAATATCCTAATTGGGGTTAATATGCTCAGGCAAGCCCATTCAAACCCATGCACAGAAGCCCTCCAAACTTTCCTCAGCACTGGTGAACATCCCTCCAGATGGATCGAAAAACTGGAACCGACCTCCGCATGAATCAGATACATGATCTGTGGCAAGTAAGGCAACAGCGGCACTTCTCCGCTCCATGGAATATTACCCAATTCCAAACTACCATCCCTCCATTTCCCCCCAAACTACTTCTTAAATCACAACCAAAGCTTCGCCTTGAAGCCAAACATGATGCCTTAAACTGTATTGATAATTTAGCCAAACAGCACACTCTCTCACAAATTATTTACGTTGATGGTTCTGTTCACCAATCCACTGGTGCAGCTGGTAGTGCTGCTGTTGTCATACAGAGTGATGGCTCTCTTAAAGAAATTGGAGCACGCATCAATAACTGGGCCTCTACCCTTCAGACAGAACTGTTTGCCATACTCCTTGCACTCAAATGCGTCCATGTATCTAAGGTTAACTCTCTAATTGTAACTGATTCTCTGTCATCCATAAATGCTCTCAACTCATCAAGTATAACTTGTAGCATGCTTGTGTCAGAAGCCAGGCACAGGTATGGTAGGATTCTGGATAGTAGAGTCAGAGTGCACATGCTGTGGATTCCATCTCACATTGGTCTTCAGATGCATGATAGAACTGATAAATTGGCTAAGTTTTATGCTTTCAAAGAGGGGGTAGATTACAATCTTGGCTTGTCAGTTAGCAGTTTGAGACCAATAATACGAAAAGAACTTCAACTGAATTTTATTGACTTAAGATTCAGGGAGTTTGATACCAGTCAGTCCATCTATCATCATTCTATCATGCAGGAGGAGCCACATGTCTATGGTGCATCCAACAAAATAAGCAGACTCTTGGATGTCACTACCGCCCGCCTCCGGCTGGGTTACAAGTATCTTTGGCAGGTTAAATCACCACCACCAGATGTAGACCAAACAAGATGTAAACTTTGCCAGTTGGATTATTGTCACACCCTGCGTCATTATGTACTGGAGTGCGATAAAATTAATGAATTCAGAGACTACTCATTCATATACCACAGTGGTATATTACAGACCATTCTGGAAAAATACCCTGACTTTGCTCCCTGTAAATAAAGCATTGACACGTGTGTGTGTATGTACATGTGTGTATGTGTATGTGTGTATGTATATACATGTATGTGTGTGTATGTATATACATGTTTGTGTGTGTATGTGTATGTGTGTATGTATATACATGTATGTGTGTGTATGTGTATGTGTGTATGTATATACATGTATGTGTGTGTATGTGTGTATATATGTATGTGTATATGTATATGTGTGTGTGTGACCCAACAATTAAAATTTGCACCAATAACTCATTACAGTTGTGGCTGGGTGTAGACTAATAGATTGCTCATTGCTTTATAATTTGTTCATGAGTGCAACCATGTACAGACGTAAGTAAATTTACTTACATGATTCATTACCTTGTAACTAGTGAATTAATTACCATTGTACCTTGTTCAGCTATCAAAACTTTGGGGCCCAGTCTCTGGACCCTATATATACCTCTGTAATCTGCAAATACCTTTGTAACTTGTCATGATTGTGACCATCTGAGTTCATTACCTTTGTAACTTGCTCAGCTATCAAACTTTGAGGTCCAGTCCCTGGACCCATTATGTACCTCTGTAATCTTTTGACTACCGCCCACAGGATGGGTATGGGGTGCATAATAAAGATATCAAACTAACTAACTAACCTCGCATTACCTCTCTGAAGGCGACTTGTCATAGCCGGCTGAACCTCCTTAAAACCCTCGCACATCTTTCATGGTGGGCTGATCGTAGAACTCTCCTTCGCCTACATTCAGCCCTAATTTTATCGAAACTCGATTATGGTGACCAGATATATTCGGCAGCTTCTCCTACCACTCTTTCCAGCCTTAATCCCATCCATCACCAGGGATTACGCTTATGCCTTGGTGCTTTTCGTTCTTCCCCGGTTGAGAGCCTCTATGTAGAAGCGAACATTCCATCCTTGTCTGATCGTCGAGATGCACATTGCATTCGCTATTATGTTCGCTCTCATGACCTCCGCAATCCTTCCATGTATAGGATTGTCACAGATGTTAGTAGACGCTCGTTATTTGTTCGTCGCCCCTGTTTACTTCGTCCCTTTTCTCTTCGTCTGCATTCACTCTTGTCTTCCCTTCAGCTTCCGCCTTTATATGTTCATGTGGCTTCACCCTTTCCTCTACCCCCTTGGGAAGTTCCTGCTGTCCATGTCTGTTCTATTCCTCTACCTTGCGCGAAAGCCCAACTACCTACGGCGGCTTCTCGCTCTTTCTTTCTAGACCATTTCCGTTCTCATTCCCATGCCATCGCAGTATACACTGATGGTTCAAAGTCATCTGACGGCGTCGGATTCGCAGCAGTGTTTCCAGACAGCGTCGTACGAGGGCATCTATAACCCTCGGCTAGCATATTTACGGCTGAATTGTATGCCATTCTTGTGGCACTTATCCGTATTGCATCTATGCCTGTATCACCATTTGTAGTCGTTTCAGACTCCCTTAGTGCTTTACAGGCTATCCGTAAAATTGATACACCTCACCCCCTAGTTCTTCGTATCCACCTTTGATTACGCCGTATCTTTAGCAAGCATAAAGATATTGTCTTTTGTTGGGTCCCTGGTCATGTTGACGTACAGGGCAATGAACAGGCAGACACTGCTGCGCGGTCAGCAGTACATGACCTTCCAGTTTCATATAGAGGTGTTCCTTTCACGGACTATTTTGCGGTCATTGCTACCCACCTTCGCACCCGTTGGCAACAACGCTGGTCTGACCTGATGAATAACAAACTTCATTCTATTAAACCGGTTATAGGTTTCTGGCCTTCTTCTTGTCACCAATGTCGAGGTTGGGAGACTACACTCTCCCGTCTTCGCATCGGCCACACTCGTTGTGGAAAATATTGGTATTTTCCGAAAGTTGTAATTGATAAACTTTCCAATATGAGTAGATATCATTAATGTGTTGCTGTTGGCTTAACATTAACTGAAAAGAACCAACGAATTAACACGCATGCGCGAGATGCCTCGTCAAGTGGGCAGGGAAGCTGGGTAGAGGGGACTGGAGAGTGAACAGCCAGCCTACCCACCAGAGTTCAAGTCGGTATGGCCAGTCAAATTTGGAGATTCCGGCCACCAAATCGGATTTAATTACCTCCTTTCGTAATGTGGAGGAATATCCAGTGACGCTGCGAATATAAAGTGGGACAATCGGTCCAGGAGGTCCAGTAATAGGACAATAATTGTGAAATAAGGTGTGCCGCCGGCGAGTGATGCGGTCATAGGCCTATTTGAACTGAGTGAAATGACCATACGGCAGGATAAAGTCGTAACCCCTGATGCTGGGGAGATTTCGTCTTAGAAGAGACTGAAATATATTCGATGAACTTTGGGAAATGGTGAATATAGTGAAACCGAGTTGTAAATAATCAGGGGTTGATTGTACCGGGCGGGTCTAGCTTGGGTACGCCATACCCCGACCGCCATGTTGGAGGTGGAGGAGATGCACTAACATATCGCAAGTTATCTACTCGAAATCCAAGTATTGAGACTGTGAATGTGTATAAACTAGTGGGGCATTAAGCCAGGATATACGTAATATGTAAAGTTATACGTATAAACAGTACAAAAGGTCGGATTAGTGAGAGGATCTGATTCGCTACCCCGACCAACCAAACAAACAAACAAACAAACAAATTTTATTTCATTGCAGATTACATGGGTATCGGAAGTTACAATGTAAATTGAGTGCAAGGAGAGCCACTGACATGCCATGGCATTAGGGGCAGCTTATTCTAGTCCTTAAAAACTATGTACTTAATATTAGAGAAATTTATTGAGTTTATTCTAGTTAAAAATTATTTTCAAAATTACAATATGATGAAATTTTACTGTTTAAATTATTATATAATGATATTAGATCTTAGATTGTTACAGGTGTTAAGATTCTTGAATGATAATATGGAATTGTGATTATCTTAAGGAAAATAACATTGAGCATTTTTGACATTAACTTATAATATGAGTAGGGGGTAACATAATAGTAACATATTATTAAAAATTGAGATTATCGTATAGGAAAGTAACAATGAGCATTTATCAAAGTAGTTTATAGCATGATCATTTAGGTTTGGGTGAGTAGGTGGTTTTTGAGTTGAGTCTTAAACATGTTAACTAACGCCCGGTCTCGTGGGCGTATAAGAGTGCACGGAAATTAACCTTCCTTGACTCGACGAGACAACTATTACCATCGCGATCGAATCAGATCGCAGTAGGACGTCAACAACGGAACGACTCCCTCATCTAAAGCTAAGTACTCTGCTTGCGAATTTGTTATTGGCCAATGATATTGTTACGCACAGTAGATGTACTTTAGCTAGGTCAACGATCTACGATACACCGCTATGATGCTGTTAATTAGGTGAGTGTTGGTCATGCTAACTTAACTGTGTGTTCTCTACCTCTTCTCCTGTTTGATCAGTTGTTTAATAACCAATACAGTCCACTTAAATTTAATATATCATAATTATAATAAATGATCTTCTCAGATTTATTTATACTGGTCCAGAGTGCAGTGGGTTAACGAGAATATTGAAGGTACCCCTTGGGTGCGGCCAGGAGCGGGTAAAGTTCTCACATACCTTAAAGGGAATGACTGCGGTAAAATTATACGAGTCGGTCATCTCCCTGGGAGTTTGTTTATTGCTAGTGGCGGTGTCCCAGATAGACTTATCTCTCACAATTCCCCACACTCGTCTTACTCACGGGTATCTCATGGAGAGGCTCCTGCCCCTCTCTGTGAGCATTGTCAGGTTCCAGTGTCTGTTCGACATATTCTGCTGGACTGCCCACTCTATCAACGAGCACGCAGAATTTACCTCCAACGACGTCTTCGCTCTGCGGCCCTTTCTTTACCTTCCCTTCTTGCAGATGGACCCTCCTTTAATCCTGACTCTCTTGTTGACTTTTTGACAGAAAGTGACTTACTACACAAACTCTGAAGATTATACCTCTAGCACCTCCCTCAGTCCCTTCTACCTCGATCTCTTGCTACCCTCTATCCCTGCACTATACACCGTCATGCTGCACTCCATACCCTACTAATCATCCATCTCCCTCTTACAACCCACTCTCCCTGCATCCTACAATAACCTGCAGTGCTGTATAACCCTGTGGTTTAGCGCTTCTATTTGATTATAATAATAATAATTCCATAATGTGGCCCAAAATATTCTTGACTGAAACAAAGTTTGCTTTCTTGTGCTCTTTAAAATGCTTTTTGTTTGACATGCTTATTGCGGATTTTTTAAAAACCTGTTCTCTCTTTTACGAACAGATTCTAGCTGCATGTCATATCCTCTACTTACAGTGAAGGAGTTAGAATTTGTCTCCCATGCATATACTATTGTTTTTAATTCCCAGTGAAACACTTTACTGATAACTGAATGCCTTATTCTTATTATAGTCATGGAATGTATGGTGCCTAGAAAATGGGAGATCAGCTTTGATCTTGGCAAGGGAAGGGTTGCTCTAATTCCTTCCATCAAGAACCCTCCAGTATTATATGGAGGAGAATATTTAACTGTAAAAGTGTATAAACTAAGGGAGGAGGAAGTTAGGGTGAGATATAAGCAACTATTGGTAGAAAGGTGGGCTAGTGCAAGTAGGAGTAGTGGGGGGGTTGAAGAGAGTTGGGATAGTTTTAAAAATGCAGTATTAGAATGTGGGGCAGAAGTTTGTGGTTATAGGAGGGTGGGTGCAGGAGGAAAGAGGAGTGAGTGGTGGAATGAAGAAGTAAAGGGTGTGATAAAAGAGAAAAAGTTAGCTTATGAGAGGTTTTTACAAAACAGAAGTGTTAGTAGAAGAGCAGAGTATATGGAGAGTAAAAGAAAGGTGAAGAGAGTGGTGAGAGAGTGCAAAAGAAGAGCGGATGAAAGAACGGGAGAGGCTCTGTCAAGAAATTTTGCTGAAAACAAGAAAAAATTTTGGAGTGAGATAAACAAGGTAAGAAAGCCTAGGGAACGAATGGATTTGTCAGTTAAAAACAGAGTAGGGGAGTTAGTAGATGGGGAGCTGGAGGTATTGGGTAGATGGCGGGAATATTTTGAGGAACTTTTAAATGTCGATGAAAAGAGGGAGGCGATAATTTCATGTACTGGCCAGGGAGGTACAATATCGTTTAGGAGTGAAGAAGAGCAGAATGTGAGTGTGGGGGAGGTGCGTGAGGCATTACGTAGAATGAAAGGGGGTAAAGCAGCTGGAATTGACGGAATCATGACAGAAATGTTAAAAGCAGGGGGGGATATAGTGCTGGAGTGGTTGGTATTTTTGTTTAATAAATGTATGAAAGAGGGGAAGGTACCTAGGGATTGGCAGCGAGCATGTATAGTTCCTTTATATAAAGGGAAGGGGGATAAAAGAGAGTGTAAAAATTATAGGGGAATAAGTTTACTGAGTATACCAGGTAAAGTGTATGGCAGGGTTATTATTGAAAGAATTAGAGGTAAGACAGAGAGTAGGATTGCAGATGAGCAAGGAGGCTTTAGAGTGGGTAGGGGATGTGTAGATCAAGTGTTTACAGTGAAGCATATATGTGAACAGTATTTAGATAAGGGTAGATAAGTTTTTATTGCATTTATGGATTTAGAAAAGGCATATGATAGAGTGGATAGGGGAGCAATGTGGCAAATGTTGCAAGTGTATGGAATAGGTAGTAAGTTACTGAAGGCTGTAAAGAGTTTTTATGAGGATAGTGAGGCTCAGGTTAGGGTGTGTAGGAGAGAGGAGATTACTTCCCGGTAAAAGTAGGTCTTAGACAAGGTTGTGTAATGTCACCATGGTTGTTTAATATATTTATAGATGGGGTTGTAAAAGAAGTAAATGCTAGGGTGTTGGGGAGAGGGGTGGGATTAAATTATGGAGAATTAAATGCAAAATGGGAGTTGACACAGTTACTTTTTGCTGATGATACTGTGCTTATGGGAGATTCTAAAGAAAAGTTGCAAAGGTTAGTGGACGAGTTTGGGAGAGTGTGTAAAGGTAGAAAGTTAAAAGTGAACATAGATAAGAGTAAGGTGATGAGGGTATCAAACGATTTAAATAAAGAAAAATTGGATATCACATTGGAGAGAGGGATTATGGAAGAAGTAAATGTTTTCAGATATTTGGGAGTTGATGTGTCAGCGGATGGGTTTATGAAGGATGAGGTTAACCATAGAATTGATGAGGGAAAAAAGGTGAGTGGTGCATTGAGGTATCTGTGGAGACAAAAAACGTTATCCATGGAGGCAAAGAAGGGAATGTACGAAAGTATAGTGGTACCAACACTCTTATATGGGTGTGAAGCATGGGTTGCAAATGCTGCAGCGAGGAGGAGGCTGGAGGCAGTGGAGATGTCCTGTCTAAGGGCAATGTGTGGTGTAAATATTATGCAGAAAATTCGGATTGTGGAAATTAGGAGAAGGTGTGGAGTTACTAAAAGTATTTGTCAGAGGGCTGAAGAGGGGTTGTTGAGGTGGTTTGGTCATTTAGAGAGAATGGATCAAAGTAGAATGACTTGGAGAGCGTATAAATCTGTAGGGGAAGGAAGGCGGGGTAGGGGTCGTCCTAGAAAAGGTTGGAGGGAAGGGGTAAAGGAGGTTTTGTGGGCGAGGGGCTTGGACTTCCAGCAAGCATGTGTGAGCGTGTTAGATAGGAGTGAATGGAGACGAATGGATTTTGGGACATGACGATCTGTTGGAGTGTGAGCAGGGTAACATTGTGTGAAGGGATTCAGGGAAACCAGTTAATTGATTTAGTTGGACTTGAGTCCTGGAAAAAAAAGGAGGGGTCTGAGATAGTGACAGCTGGGAGGGACTTTTCTCAGCTGTCGTATCTGAGCTCCTCTGCAAAGACAGTGATTATGTATGAGTGTGGTGAAAGTGTTGAATGATGATGAAAGCTTTTTCTTTTTGGGATTTTCTTTCTTTTTGGGTCACCCTGCCTCGGTGGGAGACGGCCGACTTGTTAAAAAAAAAAAAAAATCCTTAAAGAATATCTACAATTAGATATTCTTTGAATATCTAATTGTAGTTTTTCATTCTTGTAATTTGTCAGTTTTCAGGCTGATTTTGGTGTCCTTAAAAGAATACAATAAGTTATTGCATGACTTAAGAGTAAGACGGAGAATAGAATAGCAGATGAACAAGGAGGCTTTAGGAAAGGTAGGGGGTGTGTAGACCAAGTGTTTACAGTGAAACATATAGGTGAACAGTATTTAGATAAGGGCAAAGAGGTTTTTGTGACATTTATGGATTTGGGAAAGGCGTATGACAGGGTGGATAGGGAAGCAATGTGGCAGAAGTTGGAAATGTATGGAATAGGTAGGTTACTGAAAGCAGTGAAGAGTTTTTAAGAGGATAGTGAGGCTCAGAGTATGTAGGAGAGAGGGAGATTATTGCCCAGTAAAAGTAGGCCTAAGACAAGGATGTGATGTCACCATTGTTGTTCAATATACAGTGGTACCTCGAGTTACGAGCTTAACCCTTTCAGGGTCGACAGACCCTCTCCCAAACTCGTTCTCAGGGTCGCAAATTTTTGGAAAAAAATTATTTTTTCTTATGAAATGATAGAGAATCCTTTTCCGATCATAAAGACACCAAAAGTATGAAATTTGATGAAAAACTAACGGAATTATGCTCTCGCAAAGTTAACAGTATCGAAGATGTTTACGCATCAGTGATTTCGCCCACTTTGAGCCCTATTTTCTGCCAATTCCAATGTTTAAGTCTACCAAAATTTTAGCTATTTCGCTAGAATTCCATTTGTTCTATCAATTGAGTACAAGAAACCGCCAATTTGCCGATTTGAACTACCCAATAAAGTGGTCAGAAATTGGCAATTTGGAAAATTTCACACAAATTTCAAAAGATGCCAATTTCAAAATAGGGTCCAGAATAAACGAGACAGACATTCCTGGCACTAAAATAAAATTTTATCTGTTCATTAGTCACGTCTCCAGGCTCCTCTTACATTACTTTTGCTTTCAATTTTGAATTTTTATTCTCACAAAAAAATAGAAGATTTTCTGTTATGTATACTATTGCATCATTGTAAAAACAGTATATATAATATCAGCACACTTGTGCAAGAATATTAGACTACCCAGTTGATGTGTATTGGACGCATGGTGTGATTTGTTTACTCTTGAACATCAGCAAAAATCGAACATTTTCGCTACTTTGCGCTCAGTTTCAAGGTACTTGTCATCGTGAAACCAATCAAAATTATCTCTGTTTCTGTAATATATCTTCCATTCTATCAAATGAGACCAAGAAAATGAGAATATGTACAATCATAAATACTATATGAAAATAGACTGCAAAGTCGCTGTTTTAAACCAAAAACTCGGTCAGAGTTTTTTTTTCCTCATTGTGCACTGTGTGGTGCAGGATTTTTTTTTATACTGCGCACACTGACCGCACAGACCCATTCTCTCACATCTAGGCCTACCAGCCTGTTTCCGCTTGATTTGAGGGCACTAGAATTTAGGTATACTAATATGTCAAAAACCCTGGTGCCCAAGCCGTACTAGTATGGCCGAAACCCTGAAAGAGTTAATTCGTTTCAGAAGGCTGTTTGAGTGTTGATACCAAACGAATTTGTTCCCATAAGGAATAATGTAAATTAGATTAATCCGTTTCAGACTCCCAAAAATACACTTATAAAAGCACTTACAGAAATACACTTACATAATTGTTCCAGTTGGGAGCTGCTTGTCTGTCAAGGTACCACTGTATTCATAGATGGGGTTGTAAGAGAAGTCAATGCTCGGGTGTTGGCAAGAGGTATGGGGTTAAATGATAAAGAATCTAACACAAAGTGGGAATTGTCACAGTTGCTCTTTGCTGATGACACTGTGCTTTTGGGAGATTCTGAAGAGAAGTTGTAGAGGGTGGTGGATGAGTTTGGTAGGGTATGTAAAAGAAGAAAATTAAAAGTGAATATAGGATAGAGTAAGGTTATGAGGATAAAAAAAAAATAGGTGACAAAAGATTGGATATCAGATTGGAGGGAGAGAGTATGGAGGAGGTGAATGTACGTATTCAGATATTTAGGAGTGGATGTGTCAGCAGATGGGTCTATGAAAGATAAGTGAATCATAGAACTGATAGGGGAAAAAGGTGAGTGGTGCATTTATGAGTCTCTGGAGACAAAAAACTTTGTCCATGGAAGCAAAGAGAGGAATGTATGAGAGTATAGTTATACCAATGTTCTTATGTGGGTGTGAAACATGGGTGGTGAATGTTGAAACAAGAAGGCTGGAGGCAGTGGAGATGTCATGTCTGAGAGCAGTGTGTGGTATGAATATAATGCAGAGAATTCATAGTTTGGAAATTAGGAGGAGGTGTGGGATTACCAAAACTATTATCCAGAGGGCTTGAGAGGGGTTGTTAAGGTGGTTTGGACATGTAGAGAGGATGGAAGGAAATAGAATGACTTCGAGTGTATAACTCGGAAGTGGAGGGAACTCGGGGTAGGGGTTGGCCTAGGACAGGTTGGAGGGAGGGGGTAAAGGAGCTTTTGTGTGCGAGGGGCTTGGACTTCCAGCAGGCATGCGTTAGCGTGTTAGATAGGAGCGAATGGAGACAAATGGTTTTTAGGACTTGGCGTGCTGTTTGAGTGTGAGCATAGTAACATATAGGGATTCAGGGAAACTGGCAGGCCGGACTTGAATTCTGGAGATGGGAAGTACAGTGTTTGCACTCTGAAGGAGGGGTATTAATGTTGCAGTTTTATAACTAGTGTAAGCTCACCTCTGGCAAGATAGTGATGGTTTGAATGATGAAAGTTTTTCTTTTTCGAGCCACCCTGCCTTGGTGGGAGACTGCCGATGTGTTAATAATAAAAATAAATGACATTGTATCTGTTATTAGAATGAAAAAAACAATAAGGGTACAAAGAGAGTACCATACAGAACTGACCATTATACTGAACTACTCTCAGATTGCATTTTTTTTTTTTTGGTATTTGTAGTTTTATGAAACAAGATCTGCTCTGGTGTTGCCCTGGTTGTGTATTTTGTTCTTTTTCATAAAACTTGTAAGCTATGTAACTTCTTTAAAATAATGTAATAAAGTTCATGTAGCATGGGTGTCCACTGGAACTTATCCAGGGCAGGTGATGGTATAGGATAGCCATCAATAATGTACTGGTGTTTTACCTTACATTTGCCCTTATCCAGGGTACCAATTGGCTTTCCCTTTCTTTCAAGCAGATACTATGCTTGTATCTACATTTGATGTAAATTTTCTCTTGATAAAAAATAATAATACCAATACACACACAATCCGCACATATAAAAAGAGAGGAGCTTACGACGACACACTAGCCACCTCAGCTAGTGTGTCTACCATTGCTCTGTTGCTCTCGTTGTATTCTTCTCTTGGCCTCCTGCAGTTCTGTGGCGGGTTGTACATTACAGCAATTAAGTCACACTGTGACTTTGTAAATGGTCCAAGTCGGACCGAAACGTCATCATAAGCTCCTCTCTTTTTATATGTGCGGGTTGTGTGTGTATTGTTCCAGTCACGGTATTGTGCCTTTTTTGTTATAATAATACCAATTTAATGTCTTCAAAAGTTAATTCCATTAAAGTTGTCCCTGTCCCAATATCTCATTGAACCATGTGGATAACCTTTCTGAAGACTTATAAAAGGTAAGATTTGATAAATATATATGGTAAACATAGTATATGGGAAGGAAGTAGGAAAGAAGAAGCAGGAAAGCACAAATTATTATAATCATCAGTAAGTGCTAAACTTACAGGGTCATCCAGTGCTTGAGAAAAAAAAATGAAAAGGCACATTGCCACAAAATAAACAATATAGAACTATGGCTTGTGTACCCCTAAGGGAGGTTCCTTGATGCCATTGAGGGGCTCTTGATGCATGTAATTATGCCTGCCTTTTCCCTTCCTCTGATTGAACCTGATTGTCTCCCATTTCTCCAAATGCCATACAAATCCCCATAGATTTAGTGCTAAACCTGCATATTACCTCACCTGTACTGTACCACTGTGTAGTGTATGTTGTAATACTCATGCTGGTTTAGTGATTTTCAAATATAATAATAATATAGTATTGTATGACATAGAGCACGGTATTACCAAACAATAATGATAGTTCTATCTCTATTTACCAAATACAGTATTTTATATTTAATCTATTTTTTTTGTTATCAAGTACATAATGATATTTTTCGTATAATAAAAAACTGTTTAATAATTTTTTAAAAATGTACTGTAGTACTGTTATCTGTTTACCCTAAATCAGTATTCTTCTATGAAAAACCCTGTGAAGATTTGGATTTTCTCTACCAAATATTCACCTCGCCTTGTTGTGGTAAGTGAAAGGACTTAATTATGATCGGTGCAGGTTTGTTTGCATGTGCTCACAAATCATAAGATATCTCACAGGGGGTACCATAAAGTGGTCACCTGATTTGTTTTGGATTGTACAGTGACCAAAACAAGGCCAGTATAGTACAGTTTTATTCCAGAGCTGCCACGGTATACTCGGCTACAGTGTTTTGTTTTTCCTTTCTCCAAGCTTTCCATTCATAACTTAGGAATGCCTCATTGGATCAGTTTCAAATTTTCAGTGCATATCTTAAAGAAAGGCTGGGATTGATCTTGGGAAGTTTGTGCCAATCTCAAAATTTTATAACACAGATCCCTTTAAGGGAGGTGGTTTAACAGTGGTGAAGGACTTAATTCAAAGACAGATTTTCCCTTCCTTTTCTTGGATTGAATCTAATTGCCTCCTACACCCCAGGGCACTGTATGACCTATGGGTTTAGTGCTCTCCCATGATATAATGCATATTAAAGAAAGTGGGAAAATTCAGATACTGGGGAGGTTTTTGTGTGGCAATTTGTGAATGGTTCATCTGATTGGCTTCAGACCTTCAATGCCAATAATTTGCCGGGTTGATTTGTTTTATTTGTCTATAATGACTAGAGAATTATTATTCTGATAGGCATTAAACCTTCGAAGTTGTTATACGTACATATCTTTCTTAGTGAATTATTATTTTTATTATTAATATTTAGTGGGATGTGTTAAACCCACAGGGGTCATACAGTGCCTGGGAAATGGGAGACAATCATGTTTGATCCAAGGAAGGGGAGGACAAATCCAGTTCTTTAGAACAAGAGCCTCATATTGGCATTTACTTTGTGGAAGATTCAAATTGGTTCTGGGCTGTGTAGGTAACTGTCAATTATTTTATTGACTTTAACTTCTGCTTGCTCTGCTTCTTACACTGCTTGTTCTGTCTGCTGCTTACACTGTCTGCTGCTTACACTGTCTGCTGCTTACACTGTCTGCTGCTTACACTGTCTGCTGCTTACACTGTCTGCTGCTTACACTGTCTGCTGCTTACACTGTCTGCTGCTTACACTGTCTGCTGCTTACACTGTCTGCTGCTTACACTGTCTGCTGCTTACACTGTCTGCTGCTTACACTGTCTGCTGCTTACACTGTCTGCTGCTTACACTGTCTGCTGCTTACACTGTCTGCTGCTTACACTGTCTGCTGCTTACACTGTCTGCTGCTTACACTGTCTGCTGCTTACACTGCTGCTTACACTGTCTGCTGCTTACACTGTCTGCTGCTTACACTGTCTGCTGCTTACACTGTCTGCTGCTTACACTGTCTGCTGCTTACACTGTCTGCTGCTTACACTGTCTGCTGCTTACACTGTCTGCTGCTTACACTGTCTGCTGCTTACACTGTCTGCTGCTTACACTGTCTGCTGCTTACACTGTCTGCTGCTTACACTGTCTGCTGCTTACACTGTCTGCTGCTTACACTGTCTGCTGCTTACACTGTCTGCTGCTTACACTGTCTGCTGCTTACACTGTCTGCTGCTTACACTGTCTGCTGCTTACACTGCTTGCACTGTCTGCTGCCTACACTGCTTGTACTGTCTGCTGCTTACACTGCTTGTACTGTCTACTGCCTACACTGCTTGTACTGTCTGCTGCCTACACTGCTTGTACTGTCTGCTGCTTACACTGCTTGTACTGTCTGCTGCCTACACTGCTTGCTCTGTCTGCTTATTACACTACTGGCTGCACTCTACTGCTTGCTCTGCTGCTTACACTGCTTGTTGCTTACACTGCTTGCACTGTCTGCTGCTTACACTGCTTGTACTGTCTGCTGCCTACACTGCTTGCTCTGTCTGCTTATTACACTGCTGGCTGCACTCTACTGCTTGCTCTGTCTGCTGCTTACACTGCTGACTGCACTGTCTGTGGTCTCCAACCACACAATAGAGCGAAAAACTAATGTCAAAGACCTGGAGGTGATCATGTCAGAGGATCTCACCTTCAAGGACCATAACACTGTAGCAATCGCATCTGCTGGAAAAATGACAGGATGGATAATGAGCACCTTCAAAACCAGGGATGCCAAGCCCATGTTCACACATCAGGTAGGTTGTTCTATCTAGGCTGGAATATTGCTGCACACTAACTGCACCTTTCAAGGCAGGTGAAATTGCTGACCTAGAAAATGTGCAGAGAACCTTCACGGCACACATAACTGCGATAAACCACCTCAATTACTGGGAACGCTTGAAGTTTCTAGAATGCAAGCAGGAGAGATTCATTATATACACTTGGAAAATTCCAGAGGGATTAGTACCAAGCTTGTACATGAGAGTCGCTCCCTACGAAAGCAAAAGACTCGGCAGACGTAACATCCCCCCAATGAAAAGCAGGGGTGTCACTAGCACATTGAGAGACAACACAATAAGTGTCAGGGGCCCAAGACTGTTCAACTGCCTCCCAGCATACATAAGGGGGATTACCAGTAGACCCCTGGCTGTCCTCAAGCAGGCAATGGACAGACACCTAAAGTCGGTACCTGACAAGCCAGGCTGTGGTTCGTACGTTGGACTGCGTGCGGACAGCAGTAACAGCCTGGTTGATCAGGCTCTGATCCACTATGAGGCATGGTCACAGACCGAGCCAAGGGGGCGTTAACCCCCGGAACTGTCTAGGTAAACTCCAGGTAACTGCACTGTCTACTGCTTGCTCTGTCTGCTGATTACTCTCCTGACTGCACTTTGGCACAGTTACCCTTTAGCAATGATGACATTCATTTTCCTATTTTTAATGCAAATGACCCCTTGCCATTTATTGATGATTATGATTGTCTTAGGAAAACAGGACTTCACTTTATTCATGTCAACGCAAGATCACTTCTTCCAAAATTGGCAGAGATTAGGATTCTAGCCCGGTGGTCTGGTGGCTTGAGCTCTCGCTTCACACACGGAGGGCCTGGGTTCGATTCCCATTGGGTGGAAACATTTCGACGTGTTTCCTTACACCTGTTGTCATGTTCACCTAGCATCAAATAGGTACCTGGGTTGTTAGTCGACTGGTGTGGGTCGCATCCTGGGGGACAAGATCAAGGACCCCAATGGAAATAAGACAGACAGTCCTCGATGACGCACTGACTTTCTTGGGTTATCCTGGGTGGCTAACCCTCCGGGGTTAAAAATCCGAAGAAATCTTATCTTATCTTATCTTAACAGAACTAGAGCGGCAGTTATATCCATCTCGGAATCCTGGTTGGATGATACGGTGACTGACGACGAGGTCAAAATAGAAGGTTACAATATAAAACGCTTAGATAGGAATAGAAAAGGTGGTGGGGTATGTGCCTACATAAAGAACGACTTAGCCTATAATCCAAGATCTGATTTAAATGACAATAAACTGGAGATTCTATGGTTTGAAGTGTTGCTACCCAAGACCAAACCCATCTTAGTAGGAACTAGTTACCGCCCTCCCACCCATGACCAGTTCTTAGAGGACTTTTCGAGAGTCTTGTCAGGACTTGATAACAATGACGAGACAGTAATACTGGGAGACTTCAACATCTGTTTTCAACAGCAAAATAACGGGCTATGTAAAAGGTATAAGCAAATTCTGGATTTAAATAGTTACACTCAACTAATTAATACACCAACCCAGATCACACAGTTCTCAGCCACCCTAATTGACCACATACTTTGTAACCGCCCTGAGAACATTAGTCAGTCAGGGTCATTACCACAGGTCTTAGTGATCATTTCATCATTTACTGTACCAGGAAAATCACTAGGGAGCGGATAGGCCTACACAGGACAATAAAAATTAGGTCAACTAGAAACTACAATAAAGAAACACTGGTAAATATGCTACACAATTGTGACTGGTCAGTGATAACAAGTTGCACGGACGTAAATGATTCCTGGGAAAAATTCAAAACAATGTTCACTGCCATCCTTGATAATATTGCACCAGTTAAAGAGGTTAGGATTAAACGAAGAACTGAACCCTGGATGACTACTGAGATATTAGATAATATGAAATTCAGAGACCAGTTGATAAAAAGATTTAAGGCAAATAGACAGGATATTGCAGCGCTAAATTAATTCCAAAGGGTGAGGAACAGAGTGCAGAGGCTTATAAAAGGCGCAAAGGCTAGGCACTATTGCTCAAAAATCGAAGAGTACAAGAATAACCCTAGAAAGCTCTGGCAACAACTAAAACAGTTGGGGTATATCCATAAACCCGAAGATAGATCTAACATAGTACTAAATGTTGATAACGAGGTATGCCACGAAACAACTAAAGTGGGAAATTGTTTTAATTCATACTACACAACTGTCGCATCAACACTAGTAAGTATGCTACCAGCTGCATCAAATACCTTTAAAACATACTATATCAATAAAGGGGTAACTCAAAACAATTGTCAACTAGTAAGTGTATCTCATGACTTCGTGCAAAAAGAACTAAGCAGGTTAAACCCAACTAAGAGCACCAGACCTGATAACATCCCGTCTAAGTTCCTAAAATATGGTGCCGCTGAACTGGCGATTCCCATTGCTCACATAATAAATCTGTCCATCACCACTAATACAGTACCAGAGGGGTTCAAAGAGGCCAGAGTTACTCTTATCTTCAAGAAAAATAGTAGGTCCGATGTCAGCAACTATAGGCCTGTTAGTATACTCAATGTAATATCCAGTAATAGGGCAGAAAAAAGGAATTTATAGGCGCATAAAAAGAGGTGAGGGTCATCTTATAAATCAGTATACTGACATTAAGAGGGACGTTAAAAAAGGGATAAGAAAAGCTAAACGGGACTATGAAATTAAAGTTGCTAGGGATTCAAAAACTTAACCAAAAAGTTTTTTCCAGGTTTATAGTACAAAAGTTAGGGATAAGATAGGCCCCCTTAAAATAACTCTGGGCATCTTACTGACAACGAGAATGATATTTGCTCTATTTTTAATAATTATTTTCTCTCGGTTTTCACACAGGAAGACATTAATAATATCCCAGTAATTAATTTTTACAGAAGCACAGAAGAAGATAAATTATGTAATATCACAGTCACTAGCGAAATGGTTATGAACAAACAAACAAACAAACAAATTTTATTTCATTGCAGATTGCAGATTACATAGGTATTGGTAGTTGCAATGTAAATTGAGTGCAAGGAGAGCCACTGACATGCCATGGCATTAGGGGCAGCTTATTCTAGTCCTTAAAAACTATGTACTTAATATTAGAGAAATTTATTGAGTTTATTCTAGTTAAAAATTATTTTCAAAATTACAATATGATGAAATTTTACTGTTTAAATTATTATATAATGATATTAGATCTTAGATTGTTACAGGTGTTAAGATTCTTGAATGATAATATGGAATTGAGATTATCTTAAGGAAAATAACATTGAGCATTTTTGACATTAACTTATAATATGAGTAGGGGGTAACATAATAGTAACATATTATTAAAAATTGAGATTATCGTATAGGAAAGTAATAATGAGCATTTTTCAAAGTAGTTTATAGCATGATCATTTAGTTTTGGGTGAGTAGGTGGTTTTTGAGTTGAGTCTTAAATTGATTTTCAGACAAGATTATCTTAATATTTACTGGTAATGAATTCCAGATTCTGGGGCCCTTTATGTGCATAGAATTTTTACATAGGTTGATATGAACACAGGGTATATCAAAAAGTGATCTGTGTCTTGTGTTGTGGTCATGGGTCCTATTAAAGTTGGTGAGGAGAATTTTGAGCAGAGGGTTTATATTAGAGTGTAAAGTTTTATATATGTAGTAGGCACAAGAGTAAGTATGAATGTTCTTTACGGTGAGTAGTTTGAGACTTTTGAATATTGGTGGAGTATGCTGTCTAGAGTGGGAATTTGTTATCATTCTGACTGCGGCCTTTTGTTGTGTTATGAGTGGTCTAAGGTGATTTAACGTTGTTGATCCCCATGCACAGATTCCATAGGTGAGATACGGGTAGATAAGTGAATGATATAGTGCAAGGAGAGCTGATTGAGGTACATAATAGCGTATCTTTGATAATATGCCTACTGTCTTCGAGATTTTCTTGGAAATTTGTTGTATATGTGTTTGGAATTTAAGGCTACTGTCAAGGTGGATTCCTAGGAATTTTCCCTCTGTGAGTCTTGTGATGGGTGTACCATTAAGTGTTATGTTAAGTGGAACATTTGTGGCTTTGCTTCCAAACTGTATGAAGTAGGTCTTGTCAGTATTGAGAGTAAGCTTGTTAGTCGTCATCCATGTTGATATTTTCTGTAATTCGGCATTAACAGTGTTGGCCAGTATAACTGGATTTGGGTGAGAGAAGACATATGTTGTGTCATCTGCAAATAAAATGGGTTTGAGTAGTTGTGATGCATTCGGTAGGTCATTTATGTAAATGAGGAATAGGAGTGGCCCCAGGAAACTTTTTTGAGGGACTCCGACTGTAATTTGTTGTGTGGAAGAGTTCGCTCCATTTGTGTACACGTATTGGCTTCTGTTGGTGAGGTATGTCTTTAGGTAGTTGAGTGGGTGCCCCCTTATACCATAGTGTGCTAATTTTGTGAGCAGTAAATCATGGTCGACTGTATCAAAAGCTTTGCGTAGATCAATGAAGATTCCCAGTGGGACTTATTTTTTCTTAAGT
This sequence comes from Cherax destructor, assembly GCA_009830355.1. NCBI lineage: Eukaryota > Metazoa > Arthropoda > Malacostraca > Decapoda > Parastacidae > Cherax > Cherax destructor. The sequence goes on along the minus strand of WNWK01020087.1, from coordinate 8,120 downwards.
GCTGTATATATTAACTAGACCGACTGAAACAAAATACATCGCCGGGTCCTGATGAGCTTTTTGCAAGGGTTCTTAAGGAATGCAAAATGGAACTCTGTGAACCATTATCTAACATTTTTAATTTATCTCTTCAAACAGGTGTAGTGTCTGATATGTGGAAAGATGGCTAATGTAATTCCTATTTTTAAAGCAGGGGACAAGTCACTACCGTCAAATTACTGCCCAATAAGCCTGACCTCAATTGTAGGCAAATTACTAGAGTCAATTATAGCTGATATTATTAGAAACCATCTAGATAACCATAATTTGATTAATGATACTCAGCATGGATTCACGAGGGCCGTTCCTGCCTATCTAATTTATTAACCTTCTTCAGTAAAGCTTTTGAGGCTGTTGATCACGATAAAGAATTCGATATTGTTTATTTAGACTTTAGTAAGGCTTTTGATAGAGTACCGCACCAGAGACTGTTAAAGAAAGTGACATCTCATGGCATTGGGGGAAAAGTGCTGTCATGGATCGAGTCATGGCTCACCAATAGGAAGCAGAGAGTGTGCATAAATGGGGTTAAATCCGAATGGGGACTTGTAACAAGTGGTGTTCCACAGGGATCAGTCTTAGGCCCATTGTTATTTATAATATATATCAATGACCTTGATGAGGGAATTACTAGTGATATGAGTAAATTCGCCGACGACACGAAGATAGGTAGGATAATTGATTCAAACATAGATGTAATAGAACTTCAGGAAGATTTAGACAAACTTAATTCGTGGTCAGAAAAGTGGCAGATGCAGTTCAATGTAGATAAATGCAAGGTTCTGAAGCTCGGGAGTGTCCATAACCCAAGCACTTATAAGTTAAATAACGTAGAACTTAGCCATACAGATTGCGAGAAGGACTTGGGGGTGATGGTAAGCAGCAACCTTAAACCAAGACAGCAATGTCTAAGCGTACGTAACAAGGCAAATAGATTACTAGGATTTATATCAAGAAGTGTTGGCAACAGAAGTCCAGAGGTTATATTACAGCTTTATACATCATTAGTAAGGCCTCACCTTGATTACGCAGCTCAGTTCTGGTCTCCATATTACAGAATGGACATAAATTCGTTAGAAAACATTCAGCATAGAATGACTAAATTAATACATAGCATTATAAATCTTCCTTACGAAGAAAGATTGAAGACCCTTAAATTACATTCACTTGTAAGACGTAGAATGAGGGGAGACATGATCGAGGTATACAAGTGGAAAATGGGTATTAACAAAGGGGATATAAATAAGCTCTGTCTTCAAGCAGGCACTGGACAGGCAACTCAAATCGGTACCTGATCAGCCTGGCTGTGGTTCGTACGTTGGACTGCGTGCGGCCAGCAGTAACAGCCTGGTTGATCAGGCTCTGGTCCAACAGGAGGCCTGGTCACAGACCGGGCCGCGGGGGCGTTGACCCCTGGAATTCTCTCCAGGTAGACTCCAGGTATCTCTCCAAGAGAGAACCCACAGTAATGGATTCAAGTTAGATAAGTTTAGATTTAGAAAGGATATAGGAAAGTATTGGTTTGGAAATAGGTTAGTTGATGCCTAGTAGGGTTATTGAAGCAAGGACCTTGGGTAGTTTTAAATTTAGGTTGGATAAATTCATGAGTGTGAGGGGTTGGATTTGAGTGTAGTGTCTGATATGTGGAAGATGGCTAATGTAATTCCTATTTTTAAAGCAGGGGACAAGTCACTACCGTCAAATTACCGCCCAATAAGCCTGACCTCAATTGTAGGCAAATTACTAGAGTCAATTATAGCTGATATTATTAGAAGCCATCTAGATAACCATAATTTGATTAATGATACCCAGCATGGATTCACGAGGGCCGTTCCTGCCTATCTAATTTATTAACCTTCTTCAGTAAAGCTTTTGAAGCTGTTGATCACAATAAAGAATTCGATATTGTTTATTTAGACTTTAGTAAGGCTTTTGATAGAGTACCGCACCAGAGACTGTTAAAGAAAGTGGCAGCTCATGGCATTGGGGGAAAAGGGCTGTCATGGATCGAGTCATGGCTCACCAATAGGAAGCAGAGAGTGTGCATAAATGGGGTTAAATCCGAATGGGGACTTGTAACAAGTGGTGTTCCACAGGGATCAGTCTTAGAACATAAGAACATAAGAACATAAGAAAGGAGGAACACTGCAGCAGGCCTGTTGGCCCATACTAGGCAGGTCCTTCACAATCCGTCCCACTAACAGAATATTTGCTCAACCCAATCTTCAATGCTACCCAAGAAATAAGCTTTGACAATTCTACCCACTCATGCGCGAGTCCCACTCAAATCCAACCCCTCTCACTCATGAATTTATCCAACCTAAATTTGAAACTACCCAAGGTCCTAGCTTCAATAACCCTACTAGGCAGACTGTTCCACTCATCAACTACCCTATTTCCAAACCAATACTTTCCTATATCCTTTCTAAATCTAAACTTATCTAACTTGAATCCATTATTGCGGGTTCTCTCTTGGAGAGATATCCTCAAGACCTTATTTATATCCCCTTTGTTAATACCCATTTTCCACTTGTATACCTCGATCATGTCTCCCCTCATTCTACGTCTTACAAGTGAATGTAATTTTAGGGTTTTCAATCTTTCTTCGTAAGGAAGATTTCTAATGCTATGTATTAATTTAGTCATTCTACGCTGAATGTTTTCTAACGAATTTATGTCCATTCTGTAATATGGAGACCAGAACTGAGCTGCGTAATCTAGGTGAGGCCTTACTAATGATGTATAAAGCTGTAATATAACCTCTGGACTTCTGTTGCTAACACTTCTGATATAAATCCCAGTAATCTATTTGCCTTATTACGTACGCTTAGGCATTGCTGTCTTGGTTTAAGGTTGCTGCTTACCATCACCCCCAAGTCCTTCTCGCAATCTGTATGGCTAAGTTCTACGTTATTTAACTTATAAGTGCTTGGGTTATGGACACTCCCGAGCTTCAGAACCTTGCATTTATCTACATTGAACTGCATCTGCCACTTTTCTGACCACGAATTAAGTTTGTCTAAATCTTCCTGAAGTTCTATGACATCTATGTTTGAATCAATTATCCTACCTATCTTCGTGTCGTCGGCGAATTTGCTCATATCACTAGTAATTCCCTCATCAAGGTCATTGATATATATTATAAATAACAATGGGCCTAAGACTGATCCCTGTGGAACACCACTTGTTACAAGTCCCCATTCGGATTTAACCCCATTTATGCACACTCTCTGCTTCCTATTGGTGAGCCATGACTCGATCCATGACAGCACTTTTCCCCAATGCCATGAGCTGCCACTTTCTTTAACAGTCTCTGGTGCGGTACTCTATCAAAAGCCTTACTAAAGTCTAAATAAACAATATCGAATTCTTTATCGTGATCAACAGCCTCAAAAGCTTTACTGAAGAAGGTTAATAAATTAGATAGGCAGGAACGGCCCTCGTGAATCCATGCTGGGTATCATTAATCAAATTATGGTTATCTAGATGGCTTCTAATAATATCAGCTATAATTGACTCTAGTAATTTGCCTACAATTGAGGTCAGGCTTATTGGGCGGTAGTTAGACGGTAGTGACTTGTCCCCTGCTTTAAAAATAGGAATTACATTAGCCATCTTCCACATATCAGACACTACACCTGTTTGAAGAGATAAATTAAAAATGTTAGATATTGGTTCACAGAGTTCCATTTGCATTCCTTAAGAACCCTTGCAAAAGCTCATCAGGACCCGGCGATTTATTTTGTTTCAGTCGGTCCAGCTGTTTCATAATCATTTCGCTAGTGACTGTGATATTACATAATTTATCTTCTTTTGGGCCTCTGTAAAATTAATTACTGGGATATTATTAATGTCTTCCTGTGTGAAAACCGAGAGAAAATAATTATTAAAAATAGAGCACATATCATTCTCCTTGTCAGTAAGATGCCCAAAGTTATTTTTAAGGGGACCTATCTTATCCCTAACTTTTGTTCTATAAACCTGGAAAAACTTTTTGGGTTAGTTTTTGAATCCCTAGCAACTTTAATTTCATAGTCCCGTTTAGCTTTTCTTATTCCCTTTTAACGTCCCTCTTAATGTCAGTATACTGATTTATAAGATGACCCTCACCTCTTTTTATGCGCCTATAAATTCCTTTCTTCTGCCCTAAAAGATATTTGAGCCTATTATTCATCCATTTTGGGTCATTTCTACTTGATCTAATTTCTTTATACGGGATAAATGTTCTTTGGGCAGCCTGTATAGTGTTAAGAAAACTGTCATATTGATACCTCTCTTCTTCACCCCAGTCCACAGTTGATAAGTGTTCTCTAAGTCCATTATAATCTGCTAAGCGAAAATCTGGGACCATTACTGAATTATCCCTACTATCATACATCCATTCAATGCTAAAGGTAATTGACTTGTGGTCGCTTGAGCCGAGTTCCTCTGTAATTTCTAAATTATTAACAAGGGTTTCCTTGCTTGCCAGAACCAAGTCAAGTAGGTTATTTCCCTTGTAGGTTCTGTTACAAACTGCTTCAAAAAGCAATCCTGAACTACTTCTAAAAAGTCGTTAGATTCTAAATTCCCTGTCATGAAATTCCAATCAATCTGACTAAAGTTAAAGTCCCCTAGAATTACTACGTTATCGTGTCTTGTGGCCTTAACAATTTCCTCCCAAAGTAGTCTCCCTTGTTCCCTATCTAAGTTTGGAGGACGGTAAATCACGCCTAAAATCAATTTTTCACACCCTCTGAAAATTCTATCCAGACAGACTCTGTATGTGTTAATTCAGACTTTATACCCGTTTTTATGCAACAATTTAAATGATCACGGACATAGAGTGCCACCCTACCCCTTTCCCGATACTTCTGTCTACTTGGAACAATTTAAAACCCTGAATGTGACATTCGGCAGGCAAGTCCCGATTTTTCATATTAAACCATGTCTCAGTTATTGCAAAAACATCAATATTACCCGTACTTGCAACTAATCTCAACTCGTCCATCTTATTCCTAGCACTACGACTATTGGTGTAATATATAAATAGAGACCCTCCTTTCTCTTTACCCTTCCTGCTCATCTCTGATTTTCCACTATACCTATTACTGTCCTTGTCATCTAGTGTCACTAGCTTTCCACTATCCACCATATTCTGCCTATTACTAGTTCTCCTACAACTTATAATATTACTACACTGGGACTTCTCTGTTTTCCCCCCAAAACCCATACCACTAACTATTTCTAGTTTAAAGCCCTAACAGCTCCCTCCACTGCAGTTGCCAGTGCCTCCACCCCAGACCTGGATAAGTGAACCCCATCCCTGGCATACATGTCATTTCTGCCATAGAAGAGGTCCCAGTTGTCAATGAATGTTACTGAATTTTCCTTACAGTATTTGTCCAGCCAGCAATTGACACCAATTGCCCTGGACAGCCATTCATTTCCAACTCCTCTCCTTGGCAAAATACCACATATGACAGGGTTCCCACCCTTCTTCCTAATTATGTCTATTGCTGACCTAAACCTGCTAGTCAGGTCCTCACTCCTACGTCTGCCAACATCGTTGCCTCCAGCACTGAGACAGATAATAGGATTGCTCCCATTACCTCTCATGATGTACATAAGAACATAAGAATGGAGGAACACTGCAGAAGGCCTACTGGCCCATACAAGGCAGGTCCTTATCAAAACCACCACTACCTAAGAATTTATTCCCGTACTCACGACACTAATCAAACCCAGCCCCTCCCACTCATATATTTGTCCAATCTCTTTTAAATCCACCCAAGGTCCCAGCCTCTATCACCCCACTCGGAAGATTGTTCCACGCATCTACAACTCTGTTCGAAAACCAGTACTTGCCTATGTCCTTTCTAAATCTAAATTTATCCAATTTAAATCCGTTATTTCTGGTTCTTACTTGGTTCGATATCCTCAGTATTTTATTAATATCTCCTTTGTTTATACCCATCATCCACTTGTACACCTCGATGATATCTCCCTCATTCTACGCCTCTCCAGAGAGTGGAGATTCAACGCTCTAAGTCTATCTTCATACGGGAGATTTCTTATACTGTAAATCATTTTAGTCATTCTTCTTTGTATGTTCTCCAATGAATCTATATCCATCCTGTAGTAAGGTGACCAAAACTGAGCTGCATAATCCAAATGAGGTCTCACTAGTGATGTATAGAGCTGTAAAATAACTTTTGGACTTCTGTTGCTTATACTTCTTGAAATAAATCCTAGTAATCTGTTAGCCTTATTGCGCACACTTAGGCACTGTTGTCTTGGCTTTAGATTCCTGCTTACCATGACTCCCAAGTCTTTTTCACATTCTGTATGATCAAGCTCTACTTCACCTAGTTTATAAATTCGAGGGATATTTTCATTACCAACGACTAGCACCTTACACTTGTCCACATTAAACTTCATCTGCCACTTTTCAGACCAAGACATTAATTTGTCCAAATCCTCCTGGAGTTCACTGGTATCCTGCTCAGAATGAATTATACGGCCTATTTTTGTATCATCAGCAAATTTACTCATGTCACTTGCAATTCCTTCATCAAGGTCATTTATGTAAATTATGAACAACAATGGGCCCAAAACTGATCCTTGTGGAACGCCACTAGTGACTAATCCCCATTCAGATTTGACCCCATTAATGGAAACTCTCTGCTTTCTATTGGTAAGCCATGCCTCTATCCATGCTAGAACTTTACCTCCTATACCATGAGCTGCCACCTTTCTTAAGAGTCTCTTGTGAGGTACTCTATCGAAGGCCTTACTGAAATCCAAGTAAACTATATCATATTCTTTATCACTGTCTACTGCCTCAAATGTTTTATTGAAAAACGTCAGTAAATTTGTTAGGCAGGAACGACCTCTCGTGAACCCATGCTGAGATTCATTAATCAAATTATGTTCTTCAAGGTGACTTCTAATAATATCAGCTATAATTGATTCTAATAATTTGCCTACTATAGATGTGAGGCTTATTGGACGGTAATTTGATGGAATTGACTTATCCCCTGATTTGAATATAGGAACTACATTAGCTATCTTCCACATCTCTGGCACAACACCAGTTAGGATGGACGTATTAAACACATTCATTAATGGCTGACTAAGTTCCATCTTACATTCTTTAAGTACCCTGGAAAACAACTCGTCGGGTCCCGGGGACTTATTTTGCTTCAGTTTATCTATCTGTTTGATAACCATGTCCCTCGTGACAGTAATATTAGTTAACTTGAATTCTTCAGGAACTGAATAATTGTTAATTTCTGGAATCTCATTTACGTCTTCTTGTGTAAAGACTGACAAAAATAGTCATTAAATAGAGAACACATTTCCAGTTCGTTATCCGTCAGCTGTCCATTCCCAATTTTCAGAGGACCTACCTTTTCCCTCACCTTCGTCCTATACACTTGAAAGAACCCTTTTGGATTAGTCTTTGATTCATTAGCAACCTTAATCTCATAGTCACGTTTAGCCTTTCTAATCCCCTTTTTTACTTCTCTTTTCAATTGAACATATTGGTCAATAAGGTTAACTTCTCCTCTTTTGATGCGCCTATAAATTCCTCTTTTCTCCCCTAATAGATGTTTTAGCCTCCTGTTAATCCATTTGGGATCGTTATCTTTTGACCTAAATTCTCTCTGGGGAATAAATATACTCTGTGCACGTTGTACATTATTAAGAAAAAATCATAAACGCAGATCCCATCGTTATCGTTAGCTAGATTACCCCAGTCGAGATTAGACAGGTGTTCTCTAAGTCCATTATAGTCAGCGGAACGAAAATCAGGAACTTTTACTGCACAAGCACATCGTAGATGTGGAACACTCTACAGGCCTTCTATATTTCAACCTCCAGAAATATTTGTCTAACCTATTGTTATACTACCCAAGTATTTGTTTTATCACCTTTTACTCATGTGCATATTGATTGTTCTACCTTATTGTATTACTACTACTACTACTACTACTACTTATCACTACTACCTCGACCACCACTAGTATTTCACCTCACTTTGAGAGTATATAATAGCCCACTGTGTCCATGTAACGCTTGTAACGGCTTGAGAAAGC
>WNWK01020086.1:0-36538 GCA_009830355.1 Cherax destructor | reverse complement strand
TTTTTCCCCCCCGGGGGGGTATGGAAAGCCTATGCAACCATCGCTTCCATTGTGGCCAAGGGAAATGAAATCAAGGAAGCTGTTGTTGCAAAAGGTGCAAATATGATCACAAAACAGAGATCGCAAATACTGGAAGATGTGGAAACTTTGTTGTTGGTGTGGATCAACGAGAAAGAATTAGCAGGAGATAGTGTTACGCAGGCAATAATATCTGAAAAAGCAAGGCAGTTGCATGATGATCTTGTCAAGAAAATGCCTGCAATGAGTGCTGAAGTAAGCGAATTAAAGCCAGCAAAGGCTGGATGCAGGTTTAAGAAGCGTAGTGGCACGCACAGTGTGATAAGGCATGGTGAGGCAGCCAGTTCAGACAAATGTGCAGCTGAAAAATATGTGCAGAATTTAAAAGCTATGTAGAGGCTGAAGGATTTAAACCCCAAGTGTTTAATTGTGATGAAACAGGCCTGTTTTGGAAGAAAATGCAAAACAGGACCTACATTACACAGGAGGAAAAGGCACTGCCAGGACACAAGCCTATGAAAGACAGGCTAACTCTATGTTGTGTAGTAATGCTAGCAGGGATTTCAAAGTGAAGCCTTTACTCATGTATCACTCTGAAAATCCCAGAGTGTTCAAGAAATACAGTGTTGCCAAGGCTAATTTGTGTGTGATGTGGAAGGCTAACACTAAGGCATGGGTCACGAGGGAAATTTTCCTTGATTGGTTCAATGAAGTGTTTGGCCCAGTGTGAAGAAATATCTCCTGGAAAATAAATTGACCTCAAGTGCCTCCTGGTAATGGACAATGCTCCTTCTCATCCTCAAGACTTGAAGAGCAAATTGTGGAGGACTTTAAGTTCATCACAGTGAAGTTCTTGCCCCCTAATACCACTCCTCTCCTCCAGCCCATGGACCAGCAGGTCATTTCAACTTCAAAACTCTACACCAAAGCAATATTTCAAAGATGCTTTGACAACCTCGGACACTTAATTGACCCTAAAAGAGTTTTGGAAAGATCACTTCAGTATCCTCAATTGCATAAACCATATAGGGAAGGCTTGGGAGGGAGTGAGCTCCAGGACTTTGAACTCTGCTTGAGAAAATTGTGGCCAGACTGTGTCCCAGAGAGGGATTTTGAAGGTTTTGGGGCTGAGCCTCAGGACCCTGAGCCTGTTGTGGAACAAATTGTGGCACTGGGGAAGTCCATGGAGATGGAGGTTTGTGCCGAGGATGTGGAAGAGTTGGAGGAGGACCACAATGAAGAGCTAACCACTGCAGATCTGCAAGAGCTTCATCTGCAATGGCAACAGACCACAGTTCAGAAAATTGCTGCAGAGGAGGAGGAAGAGAGATGGAAGACATTGCCTTCTTCAATGATTAAGAAGATTTGTGCAAAATGGACTGATGTACAAAGATTTATGGATCATTTTCACCCTAACAAAGCTGTTGCAGGCTGTGCTGGCAACATGTACAATGACAATGTGGTGTCCCATTTCAGTAACGTTTTAAAGAAACGCCAGACACAGAGCTCCCTGGACAGATTTTTTGTGAGAGAGGGGTCCAGTGGCTCTCAAGCTGGTCCTAGTGGCATTAAAAAACAAAGAAGGGAAGTAACCCCGGAAAAGGACTTGGTACCTGAAGTGTTAATGGAAGGGGATTCCCCTTCCAAACACTAGCAACTCCTCCTTCCTCTCCCCTCCTTCCATCTTCCACAAATCAACAACTCTTCAATAAAGGTTATTACTGTTTTATACTTTGTCTCATTCTTTTCTGTGTAATTTAATGTTGAAACAAAATTTATTTTAATACTTTTAGGTGTCTGGAATGGATTAATTGAATTTCCATGATTTCTTAAGGGGAAAATAGATTTGGATTTAGTAATATTCGGTTTAAGTAGCGCCCTCTAGAACGGATTACTTACAAAAACCGGGGGTCCACTGTATTAAGTTAGCAATAGAACTAGGCATTAAAGACAATAAATATTAAAATACACACATAATACAGTGGTCCCTCGGTTTTTGCCGAAAATTCGTTCCAGAATGCTGCTCAAGTGCAATTACCAAACGAATTTACTTCCTTAAGAAATAATGTCACGTAGGTTAGTCTATTTCAGACCCCCAAAAATACACTTGCAACAGCACTTATGAAAATACACTTACATAAATGTTCGAGTTTGGAGATGCACGAAAACCGAGGGACCACTGTACACTCATTACTTACCTTAAAATATTTGTAGTCTTAATGTAGGGTGAGAGGTGAATAGTATTTATTTTGTAGGAAGTCAGGTGTAGGACATACGGTAGGCAGCCAGGCCACCCCACCCATACATAATATGTACTACGACATTTAAAGTGCCCTAGAGTGATAAAATGCATATACAGTACACTCATTACTTACCTTAAAATATTTGTAGTTTTAATATAGGGTGAGAAGTGAGTAAAAAATAAAAACGATTAAACGAGAGAGAGGGAGAATGAGTAAATGAGAGAGGAGAGACTTGGAGGATGTAAACAAATGAACGCATCTGGTTTTGGTTGATACACGTTCATCTACACCTAACATCTCATAATTATGTTAATTTATTCTACTGTGGGGTGTATTTATCATATTTATATGTTATGTAGCGTGTTTATTATATAATTTTGGAAAAATATCATAGATGAATTAATATTTTTTTTTATATTAACATAATATATGACATTTAATGCACCTCAGGAGTGATTATTATTGCATATTATTATTATTAATATGGCATCCTCAAGACTAATAAGACATTTTTAGTGATTTTAACCCTTTCAGGGTCCGTGCCATAGTTTTACGGCTTTGAGTTCTGGGTCCAAACCGTAGTTCTACGTCATGAGCTCAGCTCACTCAGATAAGCTTTGAGCGGTAAATTTGGGCCTAGATATGAGAGAATACATCTATGTGGTAAGTGTGTACCACATGAAACAAATCCTGCAGCACACAGTGTATAATGAGAGAAAAAAAACTGAAACTGTAATTTTTTATTAAAACAGCGATTTTGCAGTGTTTTTTCGTATACTTTTTATAGTTACATTTGCGATTTCTTGGTCGCAGAATGGAAGATATATTACAGATATAGAGATGATTTTGATTGGTTTTAGTATTGGAAATGGCTTGAAACTGAGCTCAAAATAGCGGAAATGTTAAATTTTTGCCAATGTTCAAGAGTAAACAAATGACCTCACACATCTAATACGTGCCAGCTGGTGGGTCTAATATACATTCACAAATGTGGTGATATTATTTGTACAATTATTAAAATATTGCATAACAGTAAATCTTCCATTTTTTGGTTTGAATAAAAATTCATTATGTGAATAAAAAATAAAAATGGAATTCATTTGAAAAGACTGAAAACGTAACTAATGAACAGAGGAAATGTTAGTTTAGTGCCAAGAATGCCTGCATTGTTTATTCTGCACCCTATTTTGAAATTGAAATATTTTGAACTTTGAGTTAAATTGGCTAAATTACCAATTTCCAATCACTTTATTTTGGAGTTGAAACAGTTGACTGAGCGATTTCTTGTGCTCAATAGATAGAATAGAAGTAATACTAGTGAAATAGCTAAGAATTTGGTTGACTGGAATAATGTAATTGGCCTAAAATGGGAGTCAAAGTCGGCAAAATCGCCAATGCGTAAATATCACTGACACATCAAAATTCGCGAGAGCATATTTTCGTCAATTTTCAATCAAATTTCGTACTTTTTGTTTTATTACCTTCAGAAAAAGATTCTCTACCATTTTATGAGAAAAAATAAGAATTTTTTTTTTTTAAATTCTTGGACACTGGCGCATTCCTTCCAAAAATGGCCTTGGACCCTGAAAGGGTTAATGTGTACCTGCACGCCAGCACAGTGTGTAAGTTTATTTAGATACAGGTACTCATAAGTATAATTATCAGCATATATATATAAAACATGAAATACTGTAACTATGGAAAGTTTCCAGACATAATGGAGAGACGCAGTGTTCACAGAGCTCACGGACAATGTAAACAAACCGGGTAGGGCGCGGTGACCGTATTAGAAAGTCAAGTGGGGGGAGCCATATAGCTAGTTTTGGTCATAATTTGAAATGTCCGCATTAGTGGAACCCCGTAAAGCAGGGCCCTACTGTACTGTACTGGTTTTTCAAATTGCTGAATTAATGTGATATACAGTGGACCCCCGAGTTTCGAAAGGTTCTTACTTCGTAAACTTCGTGTTTCGTAAGCTTTTTACGACTTCGAGAATCGTAAAACCGCTCGTGTTTCGTAACGTATTAGACCTGTCCGCCTGCTCCGCGCCTGCGCGGGATGCAGGACGCCGCCAGTGAAGCGTTGTTTACCATTGAGAGAACATTACCTAGCGCACTCTTTCAAACATTCACACTACATTTGGTGTTTTTTTTGGTGATTTAGTGATTGTCACTGTGAAATAAGTCACCATGGGTCCAAAGAAGCTTCCTAGTGGCACCCCTGTGGTAAAGAAAGTGAGGAACACCATCGAACTGAAGAAAGAGATTATAGAAAAATATGAGAGTGGCGTACGTCTGAGTGATCTTGCCAGGATGTACAACAAAACCCCTTCTACTATCGGCTCTATCCTGGCAAAGAGAAATGAGATCAAGGAAGCTAATGTTGCAAAAGGGGTTGATATGTTAACGAAAAATAGATCGAAAACAGTGGATGAGGTTGAGAAGTTGTTGTTGGTGTGGATCCATGAAAAACAGAGAGCGGGTGATAGTGTTTCCATGGCGATAATTTGTGAAAAGGCAAGGAAGTTGCACGCAGATCTTGTCAAGACAATGCCTGCAACCAGTGGTGAGGCAAGTGATTTTAAAGCCAGCAAAGGCTGGTTTGACAGGTTTAAGAAACGTAGTGGCATACACAGTGTTGTGAGGCATGGTGAGGCAGCCAGCTCAGACAAACGTGCAGCTGAAAAATTTGTGCAGGAATTCCAGGGGTTCGTAGAGGCTGAACAATTCCTCCCCCAACAAGTGTTTAACTGTGATGAAACAGGCCTGTTTTGGAAGAAAATGCCCAACAGGACCTACATTACTCAGGAGGAAAAGGCACAGCCAGGACACAAGCCTATGAAAGACAGGCTAACTCTCATGTTTTGTTCTAATGCTAGTGGTGATTTTAAAGTGAAGCCTTTACTGGTGTATCACTATGAAAATCCCAGACCCTTCAAGAATCACAGTGTTGACAAGAATAATTTGTGTGTGCATTGGAAGGCTAACACCAAGGCATGGGTCACTACGGAGATTTTCAAGGAATGGGTGACTGGAGTGTTTGGCCCTACTGTGAAGAAATACCTCTTTGAAAAGAAATTGCCACTCAAGTGCCTCCTGATACTGGACAATGCTCCTGCTCACCCTCACAACTTGCAAGAGTGTTTGTCTGACAAGTTTAATTTCATCAGAGTGAAGTTCTTGCCTCCTAACACCACTCCTCTCCTCCAGCCCATGGACCAGCAGGTCATTTCCAACTTCAAGAAACTGTACACCAAAGCACTGTTTGAAAAGTGCTTTGAAGTGACCTCGGACACTGAGTTGACCCTAAGAGAGTTCTGGAAAGATCACTTCAACATTGAGCAATGCATACGCCTTATAGGTAAGGCTTGGGAGGGAGTGACTTCCAGGACTTTGAACTCTGCTTGGAGACCATTGTGGCCAGGTTGTGTCCAACAGAGGGATTTTGAAGGATTTGAGGCTGACCCTGACCTTGACCCTGATGACCCTGTGCCTGTTGTGGACTCTATTGTGGCATTGGGGAACAACCTGGGGTTGGAGGTGAGTGGTGAGGATGTGGAAGAGTTGGTGGAGGCCCACAGGGTAGAGCTAACAACTGAAGAACTGCAAGAGCTTCATCTGGAACAGCAACAGACCACAGCTGAGGTTATTGCTTCAAAGGAGGAGGATGAGAGACAGAAGAAGGTGCCCTCTTCAGTGCTTAAGGAGATGTGTACAAAGTGGAATGAGTTGCAGACATTTGTTGAAAGACACCACCCTGAGCAAGCTGAAATGAGCCTTCTGTGCAGCCACTTCAGTGACAGAGCCATGTCGCACTTCAGGAAAGTGTTGAAGGGTCGCCAGAAACAGAGGACTCTGGACAGCTACTTCACCAGGCAGGGGTCTAGTGACTCTCAAGCTGGTCCTAGTGGCATTAAAAGACCAAGAAGGGAAGTAACCCCAGAGAGGGCTTTGACACCTGAAGTTCTTTTGGAGGGGGATTCCCCTTCCAACCATTAACTCCCTGCCCCTTTCAGCAACTCTACCTTCCAGATGCCTGCAACTCTTCAATAAAGGTAAGTAAATGTATACAGTGGTACCTCGACTTACGATGGTCCCCAAACTCACCCTTTTATGTAAGTTTATTTTTTTAAATGCTTTTTTAAGTGTAATTTTGGGGGTCTAAAAGGACTAGTCTATTTTACAACATTTCTTAAGGAGATAAATTCGTTTGGTAATGGCACTTGAACAGCATTCTGGAATGAAAAAATATCGTAAGTCGAGGTACCACTGTATATATATTTTTTGTTTTTAATTTAGTAGGTGAATATTTTTTTGTGGAACGGATTAATTGTATTTACATTATTTCTTATGGGAAATAATGGTTCGAATTTCGAAAACTTTGTGTTAAGTACTAGCTCCTGGAACGGATTAATTACGATACTCGGGGGTCCACTGTACATTACTAGTATCAAAATGATGCTATATTCAGGGAGAAGTGCTAAACCTGTAGAGATCACACAGCACCTAAGGAACAGGAAGCAGTCAGTTTTGATTTGAGGAAGAGAAGGGTAGATTCAATTCCTTGAACTGAGAGCCTTTGAATCCTCCCTCCATTTTCTTGGATTAAATCTTATATGTACTGTTTGATCCCTATGGGCTTGGTGCTTCCCATAAATGTAATGCATTACATTCAGCAACATCAAGGTAACCTCCCCATGAGGAAATCTACCATCCTTTATTTATACAGTATTTTTCTTGAATAAAAAAAAGAGGTCATATGTCAGTGAATAAATTATTCCATAAATAAAATTTCAAAAGGAATGACCATAATAAACAAAATTAATTAGTTCAAATGCTCTTTAACCCTTAAACGGTCCAAACGTATATATACGTTAGTACTGCTACTTCCCTGAATATTTTGAAAAAAAAAAAAAAAAAAGAATATAGAAATAAAGGCACATTTTTTTAAGTGTTATAGGATTAAAAAAAATTTTGGGGTCAGTACTTACCGAGATATGAGGTGGAGAACTTGGCACTGGATGCTCACCTGACAGCAACAGGAGTCCTGCCTCTTGCAGAATTGTTGCCGATATACCTTTTTTCTCTTATTATTTTATATAATTTTTATGTTCTGATAATTACAATTTATAGTAGTTCTTGTGATTTTATAGCCAATCTTTGTTCTGACACTAATATTAGGTACTGAAATTGTACTCAAATAATAATAATAATGATAGTGCATAAAATAATAATAATAATGATGATATTGCATAATAATAATAATAATAATAATAATAATAATAATAATAATAATAGTGAATAATAATAGTAATAATAATAATAATAACGTTCCCTTGAAGCATTATGTAAGATTTGTCGCTGCCTTATCTCATCTGATCTCCACTAATGATGACTGGTGACATTTGATGAGGGTAGTCTTATATTTTCTAATCAGTCCAGTAATTACAGTGATGACATTTGATAAGCTTACACTGCTTCCCTTTATTTGTTACACAAACCTGTCTGTCTGTCTGTTTGTGTGTCTTTCTGTCTGTCTGTGTGTCTGTCTTTCTGCCTGCACGTGTGTCGTCTCCTTTCTGTCTGCTTGTCTCAGAGAGTAGCTCATAAACCAACTGGTATTAAGCAGACCACAAGCATATTATATCACTTTGTCTTGATTTTTTAGTTATCCTAGGTAATTTACACTACAGTGGACCCCCGAGTTTCGTAAAAACTTCACTCCTGAAGTCTGCTCAAGCGCCATTACCGAACGAATTTACTCCCTTAAGGAAAAATGTCACGTAGGTTAGTCTATTTCAGACCCCCAGAAATACACTTCCACAAGCACTGACAATATTATACTTACATAACTGTACGATTTCCAGGGTTTACGAAACTCGGGGGTCCACTGTATGTATAATTGTATTTACGTATGTGTTTCTGAAAAATAGAGACAGATAGAGACAAAGAGACAGATAGATACAGACAGACAGAGATAGACAGCCAATCAGGTACCCAGCTAACCAGCCAGGTGGCCAGGCAGGCAGCCGGCCAGCCTGCCGACATCACTTTCCACTTAAAAGGGGAGTGTTAATATGACAAGACATCAGTGAATACAGTGGACCCCCGAGTTTCGTAAAAACTTCACTCCTGAAGTCTGCTCAAGTGCCATTACCGAACGAATTTACTCCCTTAAGGAAAAATTTCACGTAGGTTAGTCTATTTCAGACCCCCAAAAATACACTTCCACAAGAACTTACAAAATTATACTTACATAATTGCACGATTTCCGGGGTATTCGTTAACCGAGGGTCCACTGTATATGGTGTTTGCCGCGCTGTTTGCTCTAGCTGACGCTCAATTTAACTGGTGCTCCCACAAGGTACTAAGTGGTCCCAGATTTTTTTAATATGGCGGCAGGCAAAATTAAACGTATATATAAGTTTGGGGCAGTAGCAGTACTAATATATATATACGTTTGGACCGTTTAAGGGTTAATAAAAGAGCAATATAAAAATACAGAAAAAATGTTAAGCAATGAATTAACTCTCACAGTCCATAAGGGGGTTATCTCAGCAGTCCTGCTGCAACTGGATTCTTATATTAATATAGAGTATGCAAAGCTGAATTCTTAAAAAAATCAATAAGAGATAATATTTCCTTTGTATGCTGTACTGAAATACAGTATGTACATATTTACAATATTCAAATACAATGAGTATCATTCTACATATACAGTGGTACCTCGAGTTACGATATTTTTTCGTTCGAGAATGCTGTTCAAGTGCCATTACCAAACGAATTTATCCCCATAAGGAATAATGTAAAATAGACTAGTCCTTTTACAACCCCAAAAATATACTTACAAAAGCATTTAAAAAAATAAACTTACATAAAAGGGCGATTTTGGGGACCATCGGAACTCGAGGTACCACTGTACTTCACTGTGTTGCAGTCAGGGGGAAGAACAGTGCCTGCACTCTGAAGAAGGGGTGGGGATATTTGCAGTTTGGAGGAGCCTTTAAACTGTAGTGTCTGTATGCCTCTGGCAATTCAGTGTTAAAAAAATTATTGTGTAAAGCACCACTGGTATCATTGTCATGGCCATTTGGATATCATTAGAATTCAAAAATAAAAATTCCACTTGACAGTGAGTCCTGACTAATATACATGCATTAATGTTTCACTGCATTTCTATTTTTCACAAAAATAAAATGTATGTTGTATTTAACCCTTTGACTGTCGGAGACCCCTTTCTGAAACTGTCATTCTATGTCGGGAAATATTCGAAAAA
Organism: Cherax destructor; assembly: GCA_009830355.1. Lineage (NCBI taxonomy): Eukaryota > Metazoa > Arthropoda > Malacostraca > Decapoda > Parastacidae > Cherax > Cherax destructor. Next base: position 27,002 of record WNWK01020086.1, on the reverse strand, counting down.
AAAAAAAATTATTTTTTCTTATCAAAATGTTAAGATTATTTTTCTGATTGTTTTGGTCCTAAAAACAGATTTTTGCCATCAATATTTACCGAGATATGGAGGTGTAAAGTTGGCAGAAAATGAGCCGCGTATGGCAACAGCGGCGAATGCCACTCACTCGGTAAACATTTGTTTACTTCCATTCGTAGATTTCTTGTTTTTTTTCACTATTTTCTTTTTTTACGTAACTCATGTGGCCTGTGAGGCCAAGGTAAGGTGCAATGTATATATATACATTCGTTGTATGCAACACAATAATAGCATAAACATTAGTATCTTTATATTGTTTACAAAACTTGTTTACACAAACCAACAATACAAAAAAATCTTTATTACTATTGTTCTATAATATATATACAAATGTACAGTCACTGGACATGTTCATAGAAGTTCTGCAGCTTGTGGAACTCTTTGAAACATGGTTCCATGCACAGTGGTGTTTTACATTCCTCACACATAAAACGAGTGTCTCTGCATTTTTGTGGGTGTTTTTTTGTATATGCACAGACAAAACATCTCTTCTGAGCAGTTTTCTTCAAAGTAGCAGCAGGCAGTTGTGTTAGGTAGTTATCCTAGGTTCATGGTCGTCTGGGTCGTCATTCCTTCCTTCCTTCCTTCCTACATTCCTTCCTACATTCCTTCCTTCCTACCTACCTACCTACCTACCTACCTTCCTTCCTTCCTTCCTTCCTTCCTTTCTTCCTTCCTACCTACCTACCTACCTACCTTCCTTCCTTCCTTACTACCTTTCATCTCGTCCTTCCTTTCTTCCTTCTGGTTTCTATATATACACACAGTCACTGGACACGTGCCTAGAACTGCTATAAGCTTCTGAAAGCTGTGTTGTGTCTGGGTCATCATTCCGTCCTTCCTTCCTTCCTACATTCCTTCTAACCTTCTTTCCTACATTCCTTCCTTTCATCTCGTCCTTCCTTTCTTCTGGTTTCTATATATATGCATATATAATCACTGGACACTTCATAGAATTGCTATTAGCTTCTGGAAGCTGGTTGTTGTTTCTGGGTCGTCATTCCTTCCTTCCTTCCTACCTTCCTTCCTACCTTCCTTCCTTCCTTCCTACCTTCCTTCCTGCCTTCCTTCCTGCCTTCCTTCCTGCCTTCCTTCCTGCTCTCCTTCCTGCCCTCCTTCCTGCCTTCCTTCCTACCTTCCTTCCTACCTTCCTTCCTGCCCTCCTTCCTACCTTCCTTCCTACATACCTTCCTTCCAACCTTCCTTCCTACATTCCTTCCTTCCTACATTCCTTCCTTCCTACATTCCTACCTACCTACATACCTTCCTTTCATACCGTCCTTCCTTCTTTTCATCTCCTTCCTTCCTTCTTGTTTCTATATATACGCATATATAGTCACTGGACACTTCATAGAACTGATATTTTAGTTTCTGGAAGCTGGTTGTTGTGAGTGTGTGGACTTATAAATATGCTGAGTCAGGGTGCGGCTGCTGTCAAAATGACATATTATACCACCACTCGCCACCCTCTGCCTGTCAACACCCATGGGGTCCCTTGCTCTTCTTCCCCACAGTCCTTCCTACCTACTTACGTACCTACTTATGTACCTACTTACGTACCTACTTACGTACCTACTTACGTACCTACTTACGTACCTACTTACGTACCTACTTATGTACCTACTTGCTTACCTACTTGCTTACTTACCTACTTGCTTACCTACTTACCTATTTGCCTACCTACTTACCTACTTGCCTACCTACTTACTTGCCTACCTACTTCCCTTAGCGCTTGAAGTTGTGTTTGTGTGGACATCTAAATTTGCTGAGTCAGGGTAAGGCAGCTGTCAAAATGACATATTATACCATTACTCACCACCCTCACTGCTGTCAACCTGTCAACACAAAAGGGGACCCATGTCTGCTTCCCCACAACCTCCTTCCTAGCTTCCTTTCTTCCTTCATTCCTTCCTTTCTTACATATTTCCTTCCTTCCTTCCTTCCTCTCATCTCTTCCTTTCTTCCTTCATTCATTCATTCCTTCTTTTTTTCTTCCTTCCTTTCTTACTTCTTTTGTTCCTTCCTTCTTCACATCTCTCCTTCCTTTCTTTCTTACTTCTTTTGTTCCTTCCTTCCTCTCATCTCTCCTTCCTTTCTTTCTTTCTTCTTTCCTTCCTTCCTTTCCTCCTTCCTTCTTCTTTCCTTCCTTCCTTTCATCTCTTCTTTCCTTCCTTCCTTTCATCTCTTCTTTCCTTCCTTCCTTCTTTTCATCTCTTCCTTCCTTCCTTCCTCTCATCTCTTCCTTCCTTCCTTTCTTTCTTTCTTCCTTCTTTCCTTCTGGTATCCTGGGCATTGCTTTCGGTCACAAACTCCTCAAAACCATGAAATTCATCTTCAGAGACACTTCCATCTGTGTTAGAGCTATCATTGAGGAAGAGAAGAGTCCCAGATTCGCAGGGAAGTCAGATATTTCTTACGCTAGGCATGCTGAACATGGACTACTGAAATGGCTTTCCCACAATGCACCACTGGCTGCCCGATTTTTTTTATACTGCGCACACTGACCACACAGACCCATTCTCTCACATGTGGGCCTACCAGCTTTCTCCCACTTGATTTGAGGCCGCTAGAATTTAGGCGTATAAATACGTCCGAAACATTGGCTCGTAAGACGTATATATACGTCCGAAACAGTCAAAGGGTTAACACTTCAAGTATCACTGATATTATTTTCTGAGACATTTATATAGTAACACCTTTGTTCAGTTCCTCCTCAAAATGCATCCTGATCCCTGTTACACCAAGAATATTACTACCCACCCATTCCTGCTTTGCAATGTCATCAAACAAATATTTTTTGATTGGCTAAAAGTTGTGCATGCAAAACCCAAGATGCTCACCAATATAAATTACATCACATGGTTCTTCATTTGAACCTGCTATCATTTATGCATATACAGTGGTCCCTCGGTTTTCGCCAAAAATTCGTTCCAGAATGCTGCTCAAGTGCCATTACCGAACGAATTTACTTCCTTAAGAAATAATGTCACGTATGTTAGTCTATTTCAGACTCCCAAAAATACACTTGCAACAGCACTTACGAAAATACACTTACATAAATGTCCGAGTTTGAGATGCACGAAAACCGAGGGACCACTGTACAGTGTAGAACTGTACATACATTGTGCTCACTTGCCCAAGCAATAATACATACATGTTGCTTCTAGTTTAAGGTTTAACCAATACAGTGGACCCTTGCTATTCGAACATTCTTAATTCCAGAATGCTGTTCAAGTGCTGTTACCAAACGAATTTATTCCCATAAGGAATGATGTAAATTCGATTAGTTAATTTCAGACCCTCAAAAATACACTTCTAAAAGCACTTACAATAATAAACTTACATAACAGGGTGAGTTTTGGAGTGTTCGATTAGCGAGGGTCCACTGTAATTTTTTGTACTCAGCACAATTTATGACAAGGAATTTACTGTGTTCCTTCTCTCTCAAACTATATTCTCTTTTCCGTTTGTGCACCAATCATATACAGTGGACTCTCGTTTTTTGTTGAAAATTCTTTCCAGAATGCTGTTTGAGTGCCGTTACTGAACGAATTTGTTCCCATAAGGACAAATGTAAATTAGATTAGTAATTTCAGACCCCCTAAAATACACTTACAAAAGCACTTATGAAAATACACTTACATAATTGTTCGAGTTTGGAGGTGAACGAAAACCGAGGGTCCACTGTATGTTACTGGTAGTTAGGAATGGAATACATTTTGTGTAGAATCTTTCATAAATATGTATGGACACATACATGCTATTGAGGCAGAACCTAGGATCTTATCTTTATAACACTCTGCTTGTATAGACAAGCAGAGTGTAATAAATCAATTTTGATTACAAAGATGGCCACTAGCATGCCTAGGCATTTGATGCAATAACTTGGCAAAAATCAGTCTGCTTACAAAATAGGTTTGGTAAAAATTCAGTCTGATTACAAAATAGGTTTGGTAGGATTACACTACACTATATTACAGTACTCTAATTTTAGCATAATCTGCTGAGAAAGCCTATATGGAGATCAAATACTGAAAAAATATAGAAGAATGTACAAAAAGAAAAAAATTACTGAATTGCTTAAAAACAAGTATATATATCATGATGAAGGAAAGATAGTTTGCAACAAAAGATTACTGATACATAGCAGAAACTAAAATACAGTCAACTCCCGGTGCTCGAAGCGCCGGAGGTCGTCCAAATCGGTGTTCGACGGGATTTTTGACGAGAATTTTCGCCGGTATTAGCTGATCCGCCGGAGTTGGCTATTCGTCCCAGACGCGTACACGTGTCCCAGCTGGGCCCGGGCACTCCACGGAGCGTCAGTGTGCTATTGTTTACAAGCGAGAGCGACCACCACCCACGCATTCATACCAGTATAGTATTGTCATTATTCCACTGTTTTTAGTGCTTGCAACTGCTAAATAAGCCACCATGGGCCCCAAGAAAGCTCCTAGTGCCAAGCCTGTGGTAAAGAGTGTAGCAGGGATGCAGGGAGTGAAGCAGGGATGCAGGGAGTGTAGCATTCATGCAGGGAGTGTAGCAGGCATGCAGGGAGTGTAGCAGGCATGCAGGGAGTGTAGCAGGCATGCAGGGAGTGTAGCAGGCATGCAGGGAGTGTAGCAGGCATGCAGGGAGTGTAGCAGGCATGCAGGGAGTGTAGCAGGCATGCAGGGAGTGTAGCAGGCATGCAGGGAGTGTAGCATTCATGCAGGGAGTGTAGCATTCATGCAGGGAGAGTAGCATTCATGCAGGGAGTGTAGCATTCATGCAGGGAGTGTAGCATTCATGCAGGAGTGTAGCATTCATGCAGGGGAGTGTAGCATTCATGCAGGGAGTGTAGCATTCATGCAGGGAGTGTAGCATTCATGCAGGAGTGTAGCATTCATGCAGGGAGTGTAGCATTCATGCAGGGAGTGTAGCATTCATGCAGGGAGTGTAGCATTCATGCAGGGAGTGTAGCATTCATGCAGGAGTGTAGCATTCATGCAGGGAGTGTAGCATTCATGCAGGGAGTGTAGCATTCATGCAGGAGTGTAGCATTCATGCAGGAGTGTAGCATTCATGCAGGGAGTGTAGCATTCATGCAGGGAGTGTAGCATTCATGCAGGGAGTGTAGCATTCATGCAGGGAGTGTAGCATTATGCAGGGAGTGTAGCATTCATGCAGGGAGTGTAGCATTCATGCAGGAGTGTAGCATTCATGCAGGAGTGTAGATTCATGCAGGGAGTGTAGCATTCATGCAGGGAGTGTAGCATTCATGCAGGGAGTGTAGCATTCATGCAGGGAGTGTAGCATTCATGCAGGAGTGTAGCATTCATGAGGGAGTGTAGCATTCATGCAGGGAGTGTAGCATTCATGCAGGGAGTGTAGCATTCATGCAGGGAGTGTAGCATTCATGCAGGGAGTGTAGCATTCATGCAGGGAGTGTAGCATTCATGCAGGGAGTGTAGCATTCATGCAGGGAGTGTAGCATTCATGCAGGGAGTGTAGCATTCATGCAGGGAGTGTAGCATTCATGCAGGGAGTGTAGAATTCATGCAGGGGGTGTAGCATTCATGAGGGGGTGTAGCATTCATGCAGGGAGTGTAGCATTCATGCAGGGAGTGTAGCAGGCATGCAGGGAGTGTAGCAGGCATGCGGGAGTGTAGCAGGCATGCAGGGAGTGTGGCATTAAAAGAAAAAGGCCAGTAACCCCAGAAAAGAACTTGCCACCTGCAGTGTTAATGGAAGGGGATTCCCCTTCCAAACACTAGCATACTACTCCATCCTCTCCCCTCCTCCCGTCTTGCACACATCAACAACTCTTCAATAAATGTAAGTGACATGTTATTGTACTATTATTTCTTTATTTCTCATAAAATTGTGTGTAATTTAATGTCAAAAAGTTCTAAAAAATATTTTATTTTAATACTTTTGGATGTCTGGAACGGATTAATTTTATTTCCATTGTTTCTTATGGGGAAAATAGATTCGGAGTTCGACCAAACCGGTGATCGACGGGCCCTCTGGAATGGATTAATAACGAAAACCGGGGGTTGACTGTACAGTGGTACCCCGAGATATGAACAGCTCAAAACTCAAACAATTATGTAAGTGCTTTCGTAAGTGTGTTTTTGGGGGTCTGAAACGGATTAATCTAATTTACATTATTCCTTATGGGAACAAATTGCCAGTATCGGCACTCGAACAGCCTTCTGGAATGAATTAAGTTCGTATCCTGAGGTATCATTGTAGTATTCATATTAGACAAAAGAAGTATAAAAGGAACAAACAGCTGCTCTTCCTAGGAAATTGATGTAAATCTTAAATATTTATACACATGCAAAATACAATAAAAAACTATCTCTAGAATTGGTCGACTACTCACAAGAGGTTTATATACTGATGACAAAAAAATTAAAATAATAAAGTTTTGAAAAATTTGTATGAGTTAACATTCAGCAATGAGGATCTGTACAGTTTTTTATTTGTCTCTGCCTACTCTACAAATCATAAATCTGACAAAACATAAATCCCCTAAAATTTGATAAGGAAATAGAAAACAGGCCCACACATGCAACACCTGGGCATAATTTATGGAACTCTTTATTTACAAAGAGGTGCAAAATACTATAGTTATAATGAGCAGCACACCTCTTTCAAAAATTCTCCATTACAAATTTTATGGAATAGCATGACCTACACAATTCAAATCAATGTGGGAAGACTGCGCTCTCACAACTACCAGACCATCATGACAAAATTATGAAAGCTGTGGATGAAAACCAAAATGCAGATGTGGTCTACACAGACTTTGGTAAGGCATTTGACAAATGGATTCATGGAGTGATAGGTAATATGTAAAATAAGGTCAACAGGTATAACAGAAAACTAGTTAAATGGATATTCAACTTTCTAATGAACAGAATAAAAAGAGCTTTAATAAACAAAGCAAAATCCATCCTTATAAAGGTAAAAAGTTCAGTATACTCCATGGCATGGTTCTGGTGCCTTTTCTATTTCTCATCATCATAGTAGAGACAAACCACTAGCCACAGCTTCATATCATCCTGTGCATATGAGACCAGTGGACAAAAGAGAATAACATGACGTTCAATAGTCACATATTGAAACTGATCAAATATGGAAATACATAATGAAGAACTCAGAGGGAATACTGGATACAAAACACAGGAAGGATTATCTTATAGAAGAAAAGGAATACAGTGGACCCCCGGATTTCGTACAGCTCCCAACTCGAACAATTATGTAAGAGTATTTTTGTAAGTGCTTTTGTAAGTGTATTTTTTGGGGTCTGAAACGGACTAATCTAATTTACATTCGTCCTTATGGGAACAAATTCGTTCGGTAACATCACTCGAACAGCCTTCTGGAACGAATTATTGACGAAATCCGGGGTACCACTGTAATTGTTTTTACAAGCTTAATTTAATTTGGACATGATCTAATTTATATCAGGCAAATATCTTGAGTTTTATATTGCAAACATCCCCCACAATATAAGCAGTTTAATAAAAGAGCATCATGAAGAGAGAATGATACTTTATGGTAAAGAGAGCAATAGTATTATATTAAAATAGTAGTCCAGACTACAGTGAAAGTGATACTAGTAGTGATATTTGTAGCATATCACTAGTACGTACAGTGGACCCCCGGAAATCGAACATTCTTTGTTCCAGAATGCTGTTCGAGTGCTGTTACTGAACAAATTTATTCCCATAAGGAATAATGTAAATTAGATTAGTCCATTTCAGACCCCAAAAAATACACTTACAAAAGCACTTACAATAATAAACTTACATAATAGGTCGAGTTGGGAGGCGTTCGATTTCCGGGGGTCCACTGTAGAATGAGCACAAACATGCCAGGTCCTTCCAAGAGTCACACAATGGGCACAATGATTAAACATATTTGGTAGTACCACTAATATAATTGGTCCATACTTTTTGAGGGATGTGTTAATTATATGACATGTATAAATGTTACAAGCAAGGTTAGTTCCATAATTACATGACAGGAATATAAATGTGCTGTAAACTCACTGCAAATATCAGTACATACACAATGAGAATTAATCTATGTGTATACCAGGTTTACCTGGAGTTTACCTTGGAAAGGGTTTTGGGGGTCAACGCCCACGGCTCGGTCTGAGACCAGGCCTCATGGTGGATCAGGGTCTGATCAACCTGGCTGTTACTGCTGGCTGCACCCAAACTGACGTACTGGTGGTCTGGTGGCTAAAGCTCTCGCTTCACACGGCGAGGGCCTGGGTTCGATTCCCAGCCAGGGCAGAAACATTGGGTGTGTTTCTTTACACCTGTTGTCTATGTTCCCCATCAGTAAAATGGGTACCTGGGTGTTAGTCGACTGGGTGTGAGTCGCATCCTAGACACTGACCTAATCTGCCCGTAATGCTCAGCATAACAAGGGACTTTCTATATAGTAGTATGTCACTGATGTCAGCTAGGCCTGTATACCATGTACATGTACTTGTAGTAAATAAAGATATTATTATTATTATTTTATAGCCTGGTTGGTCAGGTACTGACTTTAGGTGCCTGTCCAGTGCAGTGTAAATAGTTGAAATAAATCTTTAAAAAATAAATTAATGATTATTTTATAACATAAATATTTGGGTACTTATGAAATATTTCATCAGCCTGTGTCACTAGCCCAGAAACCGAGGACCACAAAATTTTCATTTAGCAGAATGATAATGTGTTAAGAATTTAGCATACAATCAACTTTTGCAATGTAAAATTATATAATGAAAGGAGAATATGTAGAGAAGAAAACACAAGAGTTGAAGGAGTATGCACTAGAACATTTGTGAAAATGGGTCAAACATTATCAAAATATTTTGCCAAGAATAATGGTTTCAGAGAAAGTGAACAGGGTAAGATAACCATATGGAGCAATTATACCTGTGTGCTAAGAGTGAAGTGGTGAGATGCTGATAACGAGGTACAGTAGTTCTAGAATTTAAATATCAATGAGGCAGAAATTTCAAGAACTGGGCAGAGTGAAATGAATTTGTTTGGAGATAATAAGTAATAAGTTGAAAGTGGAAAATGTAGCAGTGATGAACAGAATTAGGACAAACTCTATGGTAGGAATAGTGTTGGAATGGTTCAGATTTCTTCAATAGTTCCTTTACAGAGGGGAAAAAGGTAGTAAGACAGAAGCGATTGCAGAGAAACAAGGTAAATTTGGTAAGAAAAAGGATGTGCGGATCAGTTTTTTGGCATTAAAACACACAAATGAAAAGTACGTACAGTGGTACCCCGGTTTACGATATTTTTTCATTCCAGAATGCTGTTCAAGTGCCATTACCAAACGAATTTATCTCCTTAAGAAATGTTGTAAAATAGACTAGTCCTTTTAGACCCCCAAAATTACACTTACAAAAGCATTTAAAAAAATAAACTTACATAAAAGGGTGAGTTTGGGGACCATCGTAAACCGGGGTACCACTGTACTTAGAAAAGGATAAGCGGTTTGTTGTATTTATGGATTACAGAAGATATATGGTGAATATAAGAAGGTTGTGGCTAGTAAGGCAAATGTATGGAATAGTTATTCAGTTATTGAAAGCTATTTTTTTTATAAGGAGCACAGATTTCCCAAGCGCTGTATAGCCCTGAAGGTTTGCCACTTCCCAAAATTATAATTAATTAATAAGGAGCACAAAGGTCAGGTTAGGATACATAATAATGTGATGTTCATTTTTCAACATTCTCTAATATACTAATAACAAAACTATTAAACAAATGGTGTGATGATTCCCCAGCAACAAGACTTTTATGTCACATTTGAATCAATGTATGAAGTTAGCCTTCACTCTTCCTTTCCTTGTTTGATGAACTCACAATGCTCTTATTAAAGGAATGCCATCAAAAATCTTTCTCTTGTTGAGCTTCCATTTGTTCCCTCATTCTGGTCTTACCTTTTTCAAATAATATTCCTCTGCTGTATAAGTGTAAAATAAAACCTGTTACATTTCACATTCTGACAGGATTATTGATATTTTCTTTGTCTCTTAAAACCTCTACTTACATTCTGTACTGTATACATTTTACTTTTCTGTGCATTTCTTAACATTGTTAGTTCAGTAATATTAATTTTCTAAATGAAGAGGATTGGTGTGAGACTTGGCTGCATGAACAATGATCTCAAGAATCATTTACAGATATTACTAGTATTTATGCATACTGTTGTTAGCCCTGGAGTATCTTTTAAATATTCTCAGTCTTCTCTTCTCTATTCACTTTATCTATGGATCATCTTTGCAGCAAATTTCTACATTTTCTTTACATGTTTTATGTACATATATCTGACCGCTTCTGCAAAGACAGTGATTATGTATGAATGATGGTGAAAGTGTTGAATGATGATGAAAGTTTTTCTTTTCTTTTTGGGTCACCCTGCCTCGGTGGGAAACGGTCGTGAAAATGGCTGCAGGGTAAAACCCCTGCCTCACCTCTCAACTTCCTGCTTGCCAGATTCACTCCTTCCTAGCCTTGTGAGCCCCTATTGTACCTGCTCTTAAAATTATGTATGGGGGCCAACCTCCACAGTTTTCATCTAGATCATTCCACTTCCCAACTACTCTGAGACTGTGGCTGATCTATGTCTTTAGTTTTCAGCTGTTTCTGAGTACCTGTTTCTCACCTCTCAAACAGTCAGTCCCTGTCTATACTATCAATTCCTCCTAAGTATCTTGTATGTTGTTATCATGTCTCCTTTGGGTCTTCTGTCCTCTGAGGTCATTAGATTCTATTCCATTAGCCTCTCCTATAGCTCAAACCCTTAGCTGTGGAACAAGGCTAGTTGCATACTTCTGTGCTTTCTCCAGTTTCTCAACATGTTGTGTGTTTTAGTATTATACTCAATGCAAAACCCAAATTTTTTGGCATGTCCCGAAGTGGCTACCTTACAAGGTGACATGCTATACTTGGTCTACTTTCCCTAGCACCCAATTTCAGAAATTTTCCCACATGTTGGCAATGAACTCTAGCAGCCACTTATTCACAAAATAATATCTCTGCCCATAGTCATAGTTTCCTGATGTTCACAGTTTCCATTTGCATCCTCAAAGGTAAATCTTGAATAAAAGAAATTAAATATCCATTTTCTCACTTATGTTTAAACTTGTTGACTAGCCAACTGAAGAAATACAGTGGACCCCCGGTTTCACGAGCCTCACGGTTTGAATTTTGACTTTTGGCAACTTTTTTTCGTAAAAATTTAGCATCAAACTAGTGATTTGCCTCGAGATTCGTTGGCCGTCTGGTACGCGTCAGAGCGGCCTACCAGCATCAGTGCGCACACAAAGCCAGCCTCCCATACCAGAGTAATATTCCAATCTTGTTTGTGCTTGCAACGCAAATAAGCCACCATGGGCTCAAAGAAAGGTCCTAGTGCCAGCCCTTGGAAAAGGTAAAAAACACGATAGAATTCAAGAAAGAACTCAAGCAAAGTACGAAAGTGGAGGAACAGAGGGATGAATGTGCCTTCTTCAGTGATTCTACGATATGTACGATACTAAAGCAGCATGAGTCGATAAAGGCTATAATGCCAGCCAGCGATAAATTGTAGCATTAACAGTGTAGCAAGTGTTAAGCGATCAATCGATAGAAAAAGGACAGCACGAAATCTCTCCAATGTTATTGAGGTATATAGGGCCACTGGACAACACCGCCGCCTACTGCGCCACCACCACTATGTAAGGCTTATGCTCTCAGTGGCTCTTATACACCCAAAAACAACACAACACAACACCACTGTGACATATGTAATGACATATTTTAATCATTCTAGAGTATATGTCATGTTTCTATGTTATTAATATTGTTTATTATGTCATATTAGATGAATTGTGATAGATAAATAAGCCGTAGAGTTGATATTAGTGTCATATTGAGGGACTATCTGCCCTGCCTCCAAACAAACTCCTCTGCCGCCACAATTCCTAACAACATAATGAAATATTTTATTCATACACCAACAAGAGTCTCATTGTTTTCTGTATGTAATCATATTTAATGTAAAAAAATATTTTTTTTAATACTTTTGGGTGTCTGAAACGGATTAATTTGATTTACATTATTTCTCATGGGGAAAATGGTTTCACCATTAGTGAATTTCGCCTTTCGGCAGACTCTCTGGAACGGATTAATCACAAACTCAGGGTCCACTGTATGAGTGTTTTTTTTTTTTTAAACATAACAAGGTGTCTTTCATAATTGCAATTATGTCACATATAATAAATACCTGTTGTAAGTCAAACCTCCAGGCTGACTGCATCAGCTCAAGTTTTCTGTTACTATTCCATTTGTTAATTTGTTAATGCCATTATAAACCACACATACAGTAATCAACATAATTTGACCAATAAAAAGTTATATATACGTACAGTGGACCCCCTTTTTCGTAATTAACCGTTTCCAGAGGGAGTTACTAACACCAAATATTACTAACTCTGAATCTATTTTCCCCATAAGAAATAATGGAAATTCAATTAATCCGTTTCAGACACCCAAAAGTATTAAAATAAAATATTTTTGTACATTAAAGATAAGATTTCTTCGGATTTTTAACCCCGGAGGGTTAGCCACCCAGGATAACCAAAGAAAGTCAGTGCTCATCGAGGGCTGTCTGTCTTATTTCCATTGGGGTCCTCAATCTTGTCCCCGGATGCGACCCACACCAGTCAACCAACACCCAGGTACCTATTTGCTGCTAGGTGAACATGACAACAGGTGTGGAAACACGCTAAATGTTTCCACCCCGCCGGAACCCCGCCCTCCGTGGGGAAGCGGGGCTTTAGCCACCAGGCCAATGTGACATGAAGAATAAAACAAAAAACATGACACTTACCTTTATTGAAGAGTTGTTGATGTGGGAAGACGGGGGGGGCAGAGGATAAGGTTTTATTGTTTTAAGGGAAACCCCATCCATAAAGACTTCAGGACCCAAACCTTTTTTCCCGGGTTACCCTTCTTTTTTTTTTTAAAGCCACTGGACCAGCTTGAGAGTCACTGGCCCTGTTGCTAAAAAAAAAAAAAGTTCCAGAGAGTTCTGTTTCGGCAAATGTTTGGGAAATTTGCCCTTCTCCCTTTTTTTTCCTGGATTTGTCCTTCTTTATTTTATTTTCAACATTTTTTCCCCCCCGTGTTTTTGTCCTTCCCTTGCGGGGCCGCTGATTGCAGTGGTCCCTCTCCCAGAATATGACTGACTCCACTACTACTACCCCTACCACTACTTTAATCTCTTGTGCCCCCTGCTGCTGCCTATAAATCCCCCCTTTTACCTGTTCTGTGTTTATGTGACTTTGTAAATGGCCGGGGACCAAACGCATCGAAGCCCCCCTTTTACGTGCGGGTTGTGTTTTAGTGTGTTTTGGGGGAGGACAAGATAGTCCTTCAAAATGACACTAATATAAACTCTATGGCTTATTTATCTATACAATTCATCTAATATGACATAATAAACAATTTTAAAAACATAAAAAATTTTGACATACATAGTGGACCCTCGGAAATCAACAAAATGGAAATAGAAAAAGAAAATCGAAAAAAATTTCAACAAAATACCCAATCGAACAAGTGCATATAAAGGACCTGTCCGCCCAGGCGGCGGGTGCCTGCCCGCGCGGGCGGGGGGGCCGTGGGGGTTGTTTCCATTTTGAGAGAAAAATTTTCCCTGCATGCTCATCCAAACATTTCAAAAATTAATTAATTGTTTGTTTTTTTTAAATGCACTGTAAAAAAATTACTACCATGGGTCCCAAGAAAGTTCCTATGGTACCCGGGGGGAAGAAAGTGAAAACACCATAGAAAATGAAGAAGGAAATAATAAAAAAACGGGGTGGTGTGCGTATTTTTTGGCTTGCCAGGATATATGGAAAAACAGGTCAACTATCGCCTATGTGGCTAAGAAGGAACAAATAAAGGAAGCGGGTTTTTGGGGAAAAAGGTGTTAATATGCCCCCCAAAAAATAGACCACAAATAATCAAGAGATTGATGTTGTTGCTGGTGTGGATAAAGGGAAAAAAGAGTTAGTGGGTGATAGTTTTAAAAAAGTAAATTTTTTTTTGGGGAAAAAAAGGGGGGAAGGCTAAAAAAAATGCCGCAACCAGTGTTTTTTGTGAAAAATTTTAAAGCCAGCAAAGGCTGGTTTGAGAGTTTTAAAACATAGTGACATACACAATGGGTAAGGCATGGTGGGGCTCCCATTCAGAAAAACGTGCTAAAAAAAAAATTCATAAACAAATTTCAGGACTACATAAAGACTGAAAAATTGAAACCTGAAAAAGGGTTCAATTGTCAAAAATAGATTGTGTGTCTTGAGGAGAGCTAGCGAATGCATGGGTCACAAAGAAACTTTTCAGTGAGTGGATCCAGAAGTGTTTGGCCCCAGTGTGAAAAATACCTACAGGAAAAGGGGGAAAAAGTGCCCCCCTGTTCTGGACAATGCTCCTGCACATCCTCAAAACATGGAAGACCTACTGTGTGAAGATTTTAAATAATAAAAGTAAGTTTTCCCCCCCAACCACAACTCCTCCCCCCACCCCATGGAAGCGGGTCATTTCTAACAAAAAAAACTCTACACAAAAGCATTTAAAAAAAAGGTTTTAAAGTGACCTCTGACACTCAACTGACCCAAGAGTTCTGGAAGAATCATTTTCCACAGCTGCATAGGCCTTTTAGGTAAGGTTTGGGGGGGGAGTGACTTCCGGGGCTTTTAACTCTGTTGGGGACCATTGTGGGGGTTGTGTCCAAAAGGGGTTTTTTTAAGGGTTTGAGGCTGGCCCTGCCCCTGCCGACCCTGGCCTGTTGTTGGTATTGTGGCATTGGCAATGGAGGTGAGGGGGGGGATGGGAAGAGTTGGTGGGGGCCCCGGGAGAGCTAACAACTGGGAAGGGGCTGCAACAGCTGGAAATGGAAGAGCATAAGACCAGATTTGAGGTTTGTTTTCCCCCAGGAAAAAGGGGAGGAAGGAGGTGCCTTCTTCAGAGATTAAGGAGATTTGTGCAATGTGGGAAATCCGGCATTTGATGAAAAATACCCCCCTGAACAAGCCCAAACAAGCCATAACAGCAGCACGCTCCCGTGACCAAACAATGTCCTATTTGGCAAATGTTAAAGAGGTCCCCGAAACCGATGACTGTGGAAGTTTTTTTTTTTAGACAGGGGTCATGACTCTTGCTGGCCCCTTATGGGATTTAAAAACCCAAAAAGAAAAGTAACCCCAGATAAGGTTTTTATACCTGAAGTACTTTTAGGGGGGTTCCCCCCTTTCCCAAAAACAACCCCCCCCTTCCTCACTCCTCCCCATCTTCCAATATGCCATCCCAAAAATCTTCAATAAAGGTAAGTAAAAATAAAATGCATTTTTTACTAATACTTTTAGTAGTACGAATTTTTTTTTGTATGTAGAACTATAATTAATTTCATTAAAATATATTAGTTTTTAATATTTTTGGGGGTTTTTGGGGAAACCCCCCTTATTTAAAAACAAGCTCCTGGGGAAAAAATTATGTTTTGATTTGCAAGGGGCCACTGTACCTAGAAGCTAAAACATTTCGAATGAAAAGGGGGGGTGTTGTGTTGTTTGTTGGGTGTATAAGGGGGCCCCCGAAAGATAAGCCCCTTTAAAAATATAGCCGCCAGACCGGCGGTGTTGTCGGGGGCCCATATAACTCCAACAACATTGGAGGAGTTAAGTTTCGTGTCGTCATTTTTTTATAGATTAATGGTTAAATTACGGTACACTGAAAGCTTTCACTTTATTGCTGGGTTAAAAATAGCCTTTATCAATTCCTGCTGTTTTTGTATCATAACATATCGTAGAATCACTGAATCCTTAAGAAAAACCCCCTCTCAGCCCTTTCCAAAGGGCTGGCACTAGGGGCCCTTTTGGGGGCCCCTGGTGGCTTATTTTAGCAGTTGCAAGACAAAAAAAATGGAATAATGATGAAATGTATGGTATGAACGTGTTTGGGGACCCGGGAAAAAAAATGGACACTGACTTGAATGGAGGTCGGGACCAAAATTTTTTCTAAAAATGTTACTAACTCTGAATATTAAATTTCCCATGATACGAACACCCGGGGGCCACTGTATAACAATATAACAAATAAAATATAAATATATATGCAGTTGCTGAAATCCCATTGTAATTTATTTTACAGTGGACCCCCGCTAACGAACAAAATTCATTCCCGAAGCCGTCAAGTGCCATTACCCAACGAATTTACTTCCCTTTAAAAAAAATGTCACGTAGGTTAGTCTATTTCACACCCCCAAAATACACTTCCCAAACACTTTCAATATTATACTTACATAATTGTATGATTTCCGGGGGGTTTGTTAGCCGGGGGCCCAAAGTTTTATGTGGGGGCGGGATAAAGATTACTGTATTCCTATTTTCATATATATTCTTTCTCTTTTAAAATTTTCCTTCTTGGGATAGAATACCTCTGGGGCTCTTATTCTTAAAGTATAATATTCAAAGTCTTGATTATGGATTTAGTGTCCAAAGTGTAATCAGATGAACTGTGTAAAAAAATTAATGCAAATTGTATTCATCTCATTTACTAAAATGTTTTTTTTTCTTGACAAAATGTTGGGGCCCAGTATTTATCAAATGGTTTTCTATATACAGGGGCCCCAGGTTATCGGCCCTAATTGTTTCCCGAATGCTGTTAGTGCCGTTGAAGAATTTTTTCCCAAAGGACAAATGTAAATTAGATTAGTCCGTTTCGACCCCCAAAAAAACACTTACAAAAGCACTTACAAAAATACATTCATAATTGTTCGAGTTGGGAGCGGGCACAACCGGGGTTCACTGTAATATGAAAATGATTCATGGATACAATATGCTACCTCTGCTTCCCAATGTATGAAAAAATCCCAAACTACTCTGACATACATTTACAAGCCAAATACAGAAGTATAAAGGCAAGACTAGGGCAGACAAAAGTTGATGGGCAGATTCCTTTTAAAAAACAAATTAAAATTTACGATGAATGGCAAAATTTAAATAAGATTGAAACAGAAATTTTACAACATATAAATTTAAAGGGTAAGTTTATCATAAAATTTGATATTTAGCAAAAAATTTGTACAGCATAAAAAAAAGACAAAATTCAAGCCAGTTAATAGACTTTCTATAAAAAAAGAGCAATACAAAAATTTTCAATATTATTTTTATTCAATGGTTAAATGTTAATTGGGGTTTACAATAAAATTGTTTAACATTCAACAATTAGGCAATAACAAACAAAATCTCTACTGCTAAGGGGATATGACTGACGCACAAAGATTTTGTGAGTACAGTGGTCCCCCCTGAGCACCCGGAAATCGCAATTTTGTAAGTATAGTATTGAAGTGCCTGTGGAAGTGTATTTTTGGGGGGCTGAAATAGACTAACCTCGTGACATTATTTTTAAGGGAAATTCGTTCGGTAATGGCACTTGGCAGGCTTCTGGAATGAATTTTTCACATTAGGCGGGGGGCCACTGTCGATAAATTTTTAGAAAGTAGAAAAAAAAAGAAAATTTTTTTTAGATTTTGTGTGACCTACTTTTAAAGTTTGGAAACAGCCTTGAGAATAAGTTGATACATAAATAAATAGATAGTATATTGTATATAGATTTGAACTCCTAAACGTAAGTACTAAATTTTTTCTAAGAAAAATACCTTTAGAAAAAAAATAAAAAAAAAAGGTTTTTTTTGTTTCAAATTTTTAAAAATTTTCTATAATGGAAAGAAAATATAAAGGTACTCTGACAAATTTTTACAAAAATATACTAAAAATACATATTCAATTTATTGTTTCTTTTGATTTACAGTGACTGTTATATCACACAGATTTTTTTGCCATGTTTTTATTATTACACTATTAAAAAATTGTATAATTTTAACATAAACATTTTTTAAAATTAACTTAACACGGTTCCATTTGCAGGCGGGGAAAAATTTGAACGTCACCCCACGGGATATTTTCCCAGCCGGGCTGCCACCTCACTGTCAGTCAGATCTTTTCAGCGGGGGAGACCTACCACCATCCCCTGCCACCCCAACACCCCGCTACCCCGTCCCAACCCGTGCATACATGTCTAGTACAATTTTCCCTAGGAGCTAGCTGTGCTTGTGAATTGTTGTTTTTTGATCTTTAACCCTTTACCGGGCCAGGTGTGCCTCATATTTGATTCTGCCCTAGAGGGTATTTAAGAGGGCCCCAAAATAAATAAACTTGACAAATGAACACAAATAAATATGTCTTAGAATTGCTTATATTATCAGAATATAGGTTGCAAATGTTCAGTGTCTCAAATTTGATCGGGCTGGGAAAGGGTTAACCATATCTTGTATCTATCACAACTAACCCGCCCTAGAAGAGAGGAGCTTAACGATGTTTCGGTCCCAAATTGAACCATTTACAGTCACACTAACAAAACGGGGAGGAGGGAGTATATACAGTGGACCCCCATAACGAAAAAAATTATTCCAAAACCTGCTCAAGTGCCCCGAACAAATTTACTCCCTAAGAAATAATGTCAAGTGGTTAGTCCATTTTTGACCCCAAAATACACTTACAAAAGCACTTACAATATTATACTTACATAATTGTACGACCGGTGCTCGTTACTGGGGTCCACTGTATAGGCCAGCAGACAGGGGTGGGAAAAAAAGAAGAAGTGGTGGAGGAGAAATAGTAGTAGTAGTAGAAGTAGTAGTAGTAGTAGTGGTAGTAATAGTGGAGTCAGTCATAAAATGGTACCCCACCACGATGGTCCCCAAAACTACCCTTTTATGTAAGTTTTTTTTTTTAAATGCTTTTGTAAGTGTAATTTTGGGGTCAAAAGGACTAGTCTATTTACAACATTTTTTTAAGGAGAAAAATTCTTTTGGTAATGGCATTAACAGATTCGGGAATGAAAATATGTAAGTCGGGGTACCACGAAAAAAAGAGGGCACTGCGGGACTGGGGGACCCACAGAGGTGGAGCAAAAACACAGGGGGGGACAAATAAAAAAAAAGGACAAATACAAGGCAGAAAAAAAAAACCCAAAGGAGAAAAAAAGGGGGAAAGGGGGATGGGGAGAAGGAAAAAGAATCAGGTTAAGTCAGGGGTTTTCAGAAGTTTGGAGCATTTAACAATGTAATGGGAAAGGAAGGCATCTACAGAGACAAAGCCGGGACTAAGATTCAAAAAGGAATGTTGTGTTTGCCCAAACTTCTGAACACCCGTGACTTAACCTGATTCTTTTCCCCCTTTTCCCTCTTCCTCTTTTTTCTTTCCTTTGGGGGTTTTTTTCTTCTGCCTTGTATTTGTCCTTTTTTTTTTATTTTTTTCCCTCTGTGTTCTTCTCCTACCCTCTATGGGCCCCAGCTCCTTTGCAGTTCTTTTTTTAGTATATGACTGACTCCACTACTACTACTACTACTTCTACTACTACTATTACTCCCTACCACTTCCCCTCTTTTTTCCCCCCCTGTCTGCTGGCCCTATACAGTGGACCCCGGATTTTGTACTGCTAACTCAAACAATTTGTAAGTGTATTTTGTAAATGCTTTTGTGACGGGGCTGTATATTTTTTTTTGGGGGCTAAACGACTAATCTAATTTAAACCCTCTTTACTGACTTACTTGACTGACGGACTTGAAGCTTACTTGACTTTTGATTTTCTGACTGACTGACTTGACTGCTTACTGACTTGACTGACTTACTAACAGACTTACTTGAATGACTTACTGACTTACTGACAGACTTACTTTACTGACTTGACTTACTTGATGAGGGCTGACTTATTTTACTGACTGACGGGAATTTACTTGACTGACTTACTGACTGACTTATGGACTGACTTACTGACTTGATTTTTCTGACTTACGAATTAAAGTTAGATTTTTCACGAAGAGGCCCCTGACAAATCAAATGGGTCACAGCAGCTGATACCTTATTGTCATTAAATGTACTGCAGGTAAAATAGCCCAGAAATCAATTACAGAATTTGTGCACACTCCAGTACAATCATCGGTTCAGTACTAGAACCTCCCATCCACCTCACCCCAGTAGGGCCACTAAAACTCTTTACTCTTTCACAATCATCGACAAACACCAGCACCCACAATTTAAGGAAAAAATATATTATTTCTGTTGATTTAGTCTTAAGCAGTAAACAAACATTATACATCATGACAATGAACAAAAACATATTCACTTTTATTTTTTTTAAGAACTGAGGTCTAAAAAAAAATTGTTTGGCTTTTTGGGGCTCCCCGGAATGTAACCCCATTTTCCCATAAGTTCTTCAGTTTATCTAACACGGAACACAGATTTACCCAACACAGTGTTTTAAGGAAATAACTACTATGTAATATAATGGTCTACTGTACCTAAATGTAATTTAACTATCTTTACAAAAGTCTGTCACAAAGTTTCATTGCTTGTTTTTCATAACTAAAGATATATGTAATTCCCAATGAAGATATTAATTATTTAAAATATTTTAATGGCATTACTTCACATCAGCAATATGAAAGGATAAATTAAAAAAGGAAGGAATATTTAAATAGCATAAAATATAATTGTAACTTTTCATTTTAAATGAAATTGAACTAAATCTGAAGTACATATATCTAAGAGCAGATACTGTATAAAATGTCAATTTAAAACATTAAAAACTCAGAAAGAATAATATGGAATATACAAAAAACGTATAATATTACACTAATTTTGATTTCTCCTTTTTTTAAATTAGTGTCAATTTTACAGATTTTGCTGCTCTGTCTCTCCTTTTTTTTCTTGTCCTAGATGCTGTATGTCCTCAAGTGGAGTAGGTAAAAATGGCTTAGTACTTGCAGTGACCTTTTTTATTTTCATTACCTGTAAGTGCTCAAATGCTTTAGTTACAATTAAATTATTTTGAGGCAATTAAATTTATGGAACCAAAAACATTCATCAAATTCATAAACATGTTAATAGACTGTTTTCTGATCTATACAGTGCATTAAAAATTTCCCTGCAAACATATCCGCTACCTTGTTATTTTTATTTTAAATTATTTAAACGCAATAATAATGACACCACTGAATGAAAAATTGCAATTTTAAGTTAAAATTAACCCCTTTCACTGTGGGGTCCCATAGTACTACGGTTGCAAGGCAGTGTTGGTGCCGGTATTCACCAAATTCTAGTGGCTTCAAATCTGCGGGAGAAAGCTGGTAGACCTACATGTGAGAAAGGGGTCTGCGTGGTCAGTGTATAAAAATATCCTGCAGCTTGCAGTACAAAATGAAAAAAAAAAAACCCCTACTGTTTTTTTGGTTTAAAATGCCGATATGGTATTTAGGTATTCTCGTTTTTTGGTCTCATTTGATAGAATGGAGATATATTCAGAACGGGAGATGTTTTTGATTGGTTTCATAATGAAAAGTACCTTGAAATTAATCAAAGTAGGGGAAAAGGGTTCGTTTTTTGCCGATGTTCAAGAGTAAACAAATGATGTCACCTTCACGTGCCCAAATGGCCAGTCTAATATGCAGTCATGAATGGGTTGACATTATTTATACGATTATTACAATAATGCAGTAGTTTTATAACAGTAAATCTTCTTTTTTTGTGTGAAAAAAAATTAAAAAGGGAAAGCAAGAGTAAAAAGGGGGCCGGGAGGCAGATTTTGAACAGAAAAAATGTTATTTTATTGGGAATGTTCGTTTATTCGGGACCCTATTTTGAAATTGGGGATTTTTGAAATTTGTGTGAAATTAAAATTCCATTTTCTGACCCCTTATTGGGTAGTTGAAATCGGTAAATGAGTGGTTTCTTATGTACTATCAATCGATAGAACAAATGGGTTCTAGTGAAATGCTATAAGTTTGGTCGACTGGAACAATGGAATTGGCCGAATATAGGCTCGTGGGCGAAATCGCTGATGCGTATATATCACCGAGACTGCAAATTTGAGAGCGCAATTTGAAGTTTTCCATCAAATTTCATATTTTGGTGTCATTCCCTTGGGAAAATTATATTTTATAAGATTTTTTTTTTTTAAAATTTTTCGACACTGGGAGCAAGTTGTGAGGATTCCCCTGAAAGGGGTTAAACAACCTTGTACTGAAGAACACAAAGGCACTATACTGTGACTGAAACAATACACAAATAAACCCATACATAGGAGAAAGAAACTTAAGATGATGCTTCAGTACGACTTGGACCATTAACCCCTTTCAATGTCCAGACCCTGAAACTTGTCCAAATCTCCAAGAATTTTCAAAAATAAATTTTGTTATTTTTTCTTATGAAATGTTAAGAGTATTTTTTTCTGAAGGTAATAAAATAAAAAGTACAAAATTTGATGGAAAATTGACAAAATTACGCTTTCGTGAATTTTTGCTGCATCAGCGATATTTATGCATTAGCGATTTTGCCCAATCAACTATTTCAACTACCCAATAAAGTGATCAGAAATTGGTAATTTTAGCCAACTTCACACAAATTTCAAAATAGGGTTTAGAATAAACAATACAGGGATTCCTGGCAATAAAATAACTTTTCCCTCTGTTCATTAGTTATGTTCCCAGGCTTTACATATGAATTCCATTTTGATTTTTTATTCACATAAAAACAGAAAATTTACTGTTAGGCAATATTGTATTATATAAATAATATCAGCGCATTCATGAATGCATAGACCCATCAGTTGACGTGTTTTGGGACGACTGACGTGATTTGTTTACTCTTGAATACAGTGGTCCCGGTTTTCGTGCATCTCCAAACTCGAACATTTATGTAAGTGTATTTTCGTAAGTGCTGTTGCAAGTGTATTTTTGGGGTCTGAAATAGACTAACCTACGTGACATTATTTCTTAAGGAAGTAAATTCTTCTAATGACACTTGGGCAGCATTCGGGAACGTTTTCGGCGAAAACCGAGGGACCACTGTATGGGAGAAATCAAACATTTCTGCCAGCTCAATTTCAGCTGTTTTCAATCCTGAACCAATCACAATCATCTATATTTCTATAATATATTTTTGTATTACTAAAAAGCATTACACTTTTTAGTTGTAGCTACAGTGAGAGTAAAAGGTAGATGGGATACAAGGAGAATGGAAACAGCAAGTAAGAGAGAAGGAAGATTTATAAACTAAAGGAGGAGGCGATTAGGGTAAGATATAAACAACTGTTGGAGGACAGATGTGCTAGTGAGAGTATAGGCTGTGGGGTAGAAAGGTATGGGGTAAGTTTAAGAATATAGTGTTAAGAGTGTTCAGCAGAAGTTTGTGGTTATGGGGAAAGTGGGTGCAGGGGGGAAGAAGAGCGACTGGTGGAATGATGATGAAAGAGAGTAGTAAGAGAGAAAAAGTTAGCATATGAAGTAGAAGTGATGTAAGGAGGGAGGAGTATATGGAGAGAAAAGAGGGTTAAGAAAGTGGTGAAGCAATGTAAAAAGAGAGCAAATGAGGGATGGGTGAGATGTTATCAACAAATTTTGTTGAAAATAAGAAAAAGTTTTGGAGTGAGACTAATAAGTTGAGAAAGCCTGGGGAAAGAATGGATTTGTCAGTTAAAAATGGGAGAGGAGAGTTATTAAATGGAGAGGTAGAGGTATTGGTGTTAGTGGGGCTATAGGACCCAACATGTATTGATGTAATTAAGTAACATGTACACTCAATTATATTGAATTGATCACAATTTTGCTTAATGAGGTCTTGAGGTCAGGCCACCCTTAAGATTTAAAAAAGAAGCTGAATTAACCTGAATGGGTGTGCCAAGAGGTAAGAGGGGTGCTTAGATCGATGTTACCATCATATTCTGTGATTTACAATGTGTCAAGACCTGTTATGGGGCTATAGGACCCAACATGTATTGCTGTAATTAAGTAACATGAATACCTAATTATATTGAACTGATCACAATTTTGCTTAATGAGGTCTCCGGTCAGGCCCTCATGTTATGTTATTTTCCCCTTTCTTTATCATCAAGGTCCTCCTACATGTACTAGTGTGGGGGTTAACTTACTTAAAGGTCTTATAGTCTAGGTTTTGCAGTGGCCCTACTGGGGTGAGGTGGATGGTAGAGGTTCTAGTACTGAAGCCGATGATTGTACTGGAGTGTGCACAAATTCTGTAATTGATTTCTGGGCTATTTTATCCTGCAGTACATTATACAGCTGACAATAAGGTATCTAGCTGCTGTATCTGAAAATCTACTGGTCCTCTCACCATTCTTCTCAAAGGTTATTTAAACCACTATTAGAAAAATAGTCTTATATTCAGAAATTTTTTTATTTTTTTTTATTAACATCGGCCGATTCCCACCAAGGCAGGGTGGCCAAAAAAGAAAAACTTTCATCATCATTCACTCCATCACTGTCTTGCCAGAAGGGTGTTTTTACACTACAGTTATAAAACTGCAACATTAACACCCTCCTTCAGAGTGCCGGCACTGTACTTCCCATCTCCAGAACTCAAGTCCGGCCTGCCGGTTTCCCTGAATCCCTTCATAAATGTTACTTTGCTCACACTCCAACAGCACGTCAAGTTTTAAAAAACCATATGCCTCCATTCACTCCTATCAAATACGCTCACACATGCTTGCTGGAAGTCCAAGCCCTCGCACACAAAACTTCCTTTCCCCCTCCCTCCAACCTTTCCTAGGCCGCCCCCTACCCGCCTTCCCTCCACTACAGATTTATACACCCCGAAGTCACTCTGTCTCGTTCCATTCTCTCTACATGTCCAAACCCCCTCAACAACCCCTCCTCAGCTCTCTGGACAATCGCTTTGGTAATCCCGCACCTCCTCCTAATTTCCAAACTCCGAATTCTCTGCATTATATTCCACCCCACATTGACCTCAGACATGACATCTCCACTGCCTCCAGCCTTCTCCTCGTTCAACATTCATCACCCATGCTTCACACCCATATAAGAGCGTTGGTATAACTATACCTCATACATTCCCTCTTTACTTCCATGGACAAGGTTCTTTGTCTCCACAGACTCCGAAGTGCTCCACTCACCCTTTTCCCTCATCAATTCTATGATTCACCTCATCCTTCATAGACCCATCCGCCGACATGTCCACTCCCAAATATCTGAATACATTCACCTCCTCCATACTCTCTCCCTCCAATCTGATATCCAATCTTTCGTCACCTATTCTTTTTGTTATCCTCATCACCTTACTCTTTCCTATATTCACTTTCAATTTTCTTCTTTTTACACACCCTACCAAATTCATCCACCAACCTCTGCAGCTTTCTTCAGAATCTCCCAAAGCACAGTGTCATCAGCAAAAGCAACTGTGACAACTCCCACTTTGTATTTGCTTCTTATCTTTTAGCCCAACACCTCTTGCCAAGACCCTCGCATTCACTTCTCTTACAACCCCATCTATAAATATATTGAACAACCACGGTGACATCACACATCCTTGTCTAAGGCCCACTTTTACTGGGAAATAGTCCCCTTCCCTCCTACACACTCTAACCTGAGCCTCACTATCCTCATAAAACTCTTCACTGCTTTCAGTAACCTTCCTCCTATTCCATACACCTGCAACATCTGCCACATTGCCCCCTATCTACCCTATCATACGCCTTTTCCAAATCCATAAATGCCACAAAAACATCTTTACCCTTATCCAAATACTGTTCACCTATATGTTTCACTGTAAACACTTGGTCTACACACCCCTACCTTTCCTAAAGCCCCCTTGTTCATCTGCTATCCTGCTTTCTGTTTTACTCTTAATTCTTTCAATAATAACTCTACCATACACTTTACCAGGTACACTCAACAGACTTATTCCCCTATAATTTTTGCACTCTCTTTGTCCCCTTTGCCTTTATACAAAGGAACAATACACCCCTCTCTGCCAATCCCTAGGTACCTTACCCTCTTCCATACATTTATTAAATAATAGCACCAACCACTCCAAAATTATATCCCCACCTGCTTTTAACATTTCTATCTTTATCCCATCAATCCCAGCTGCCTTACCCCCTTTCATTCTACCCACTGCCTCACGAACTTCCCTACACCCACAACTGGCTCTTCCACACTCCTACAAGATGTTATTCCTCCTTGCCCTACACACGAAATCACAGCTTCCCTGTCTTCATCAACATTTAACAAATCCTCAAAAATATTCTCTCCATCTTCCCGATACCTCTAACTCTCCATTTAATAACTCTCCTCTCCTATTTTTAACTGTCAAATCCATTTGTTCTCTAGGGTTCCTCAACTTATTAACTCATTCCAAAACTTTTCTTATTTTCAACAAAATTTGCTGATAACATCTCACCCACTCTCTCATCTGCTCTCTTTTACATTGCTTCACCACTTTTAACCTCTCTTTTCTCTCCATATACTCTTCCCTCCTTGCATCACTTCTACTTTGTAAAAACCTCTCATATGCTAACTTTTTTCTCCTTACTACTCTTTTACATCATCATTCCACCAATCGCTCCTCTTCCCTCCCGCACCCACTCGCCTGTAACCACAAACTTGCTGAACACTCTAACACTACATTTTTAAATCTACCCCATACATTTTCGACCCATTGCCTACACTCTCCAGCCCATCTATCCTCCAATAGTTGTTTATATCTTACCCTAACTGCCTCCTCTTTTAGTTTATAAAACCCTTTACCCTCTTTTCTTACTGATTCTATTTTCCTTGTATCCCATCTACCTTTACTCCCACTGTAGCTATAACTAAGTGATCTGATATATCTGTAGCCCTCTATAAACATGTACATCCTGAAGTCTACTCAACAGTCTTTTATTCTACCAATACATAGTCCAACAAACTACTGTCTTACGCCCACATCATATCTTGTATACTTATTTATCCTCTTTTCTTAAAATATGTAACCTATAACTAAATTTCTATACAAAGTTCAATCAAAA
>WNWK01020085.1:0-36539 GCA_009830355.1 Cherax destructor | reverse complement strand
TATTATTATTATTATTATTATTATTATTATTATTATTATTATTATTATTATTAAAATGTAACCTATTTTGATAATTGTTTGGGGGAAAAAAAACATTTGCAGTTTTTTTGTATTTTAACACCACATGGGCCTTGTGGATGTAATTTTTGGATCAGTTGAACATCAGTTTTGTTCAACAAGTGAAATCTTACCACATCTTGAATGATCAGTTGAACATCAGTCTTGTTCAAAAATGAGAATCTTACCACATCACAGAGGACCTTTTAAAAACATCTTTTTTGTTCATCAAGTGAAATTTTTTACCACATCACAGAGGATCAGTTGAACGCCGTTGAACGCAGTGCAGTGAAATCTTTTTGCCGTTTCACCCTCAAAAAATGGGGAAAATACATATTAGCTTTTTCCCCCCCGGGAAGTGGAAGTAAATATAAAAAAAAACTTAAAGTCTGTAATAAAGAGGAATTGCTGTCTATGTTAGGGGAAAATGTACAGGTAATGTGACAGTTTATCATGGCATTTCCCCCCCCGGGGGCCTGAGCAAAAAACTATGTGAAGTAATACAATTAAAAAAATGATATCATGTACTGTATGTATATAGTAAGTCCTCGACTTAAAAAAAATTTAAAAATTTTTTAAAGATTTTTTTTTTTTTTTCAACAAGTCGGCCGTCCCCAAAACCGAGGCAGGTTGCCCAAAAAAAAAAGAAAACCCCAAAAAAAAGAAAATACTTTCATCATCATTCAACACTTTCACCTCACTCATACATAATCACTGTCTTTGCAGGGGCCCCCTCAGATACAACATTTTGGGGAAACCCCTCCCAAACTGCCAATACCCCAAAACCCCCTTTTTTTAAAGTGCAGGCATTGTACTTCCCATTTCCAGGACTAAAATCTGGCAAACCCGGATATTATCATTATTATATACAATACAGGTCCCCAACGGGGTTCGTAAGTTGAAGGGTAATTAGGGGGTTTCTGTCTTTTTTTTTTTTGTATTTTTACTGGTAACACTTTTTCCCCCTTTTTGGGGTATGTTTTTTAACATAAAATTACCATCATAAAGTATGATACTATTTTAATTTTTTGAGGGGCCAAATTTTGTCGGTCTGAAAATTTTTTTAAAGATTTTAATATCACTAAAAAAAAGTGGTAACTTTTTCCCCCCTTGTGTTTCAGATGGAAAATTGAAATACGTTTACCCCGCATGAACCGTTGACCTGGGCGGCCCCAAAACGACTTATGCAGTTTGGATATAGGGTTTTTTGGTTTCCCCCGAAGAGTTTTTTTTCTCAACCCCCGATTTAAAAGGTTAAACAACGTTATTCATTTTTAAAACAGATCAATCTTACGTGGGTCTGATCCCTTATAAGGAGTCGAGACTTACTCATTTTTAAAAAGGTATGTTACAATTTTTTCCTTTTGACTTACAAGGGGTTTCCCCGACAAACCTATCGTATGTTGAAACTGTTGTAAACCAAAAAAATCGTTTAAAAAAAAAAAATACTGTCACTGAATAAGCAAATAAATAAAAAATTTCTGTAACTAAAACCAATATTGACAAGAAAAACAGTGGTCCCTAAAATTTCGAAAAATTTTTTTTGTTAGGAATGCTGTTAAAACCCTTCCCCAACCAATTTTTTTCCCCCCCAAGGGAAAAATTTTAAAAAAGACTAGCCTTTTTTCCCCCCAAAAAAAATACTTACAAAAGCTTTAAAAAAAAAAACTTACAAAAAAAGGGGGATTTTGGGGACCATCGTAATCGGGGACCACTGTAAATGACTACAAGTTATGGACTTGTTGCCTTCATTCTAAGTAATTATCTTAAATTTCATATCCATAGTAATTACAGTGGTCCCCGGGGTTTAAAGATTTTTTTTGCCCCGAATGCTGTTCAAGTGCCATTCCCCCAAATTTTTTCCCCATAAGGAATAATAAAAAATAGTTTTTAACCCCCCAAAAAAAACATTAAAAAAAACATTTACAAAAATAAACTTACAAAAAAGGGCGGTTTGGGGACCATCGTTAACCGGGGGTACCACTGTATTTTTTCACCATCGAAAAAATCAAAATATTGTAAATCGAACCATCATAAGTCGGGGGGGACCTGTGTTTTTTTTGTTTTCAATATACAGACCATCTGCCCCAAAAAGGGAGGGTGACCTAAAATGAAAAACGAAAGTTTTTCCTTTTACATTTAGTTTTATACAGGAGGGGGGTTTCCACCCTTTTTACCCCCATTTTAGTCCCCTCTTAGGGGGCGCATAGCTTAGGGGGGGGGAATTCAATCTTGTATTTCCCCTTTTTTTAACACCCCCTTCCCTCCTCTAACGGGGGGGACTCAAAAAAAACGAAAGTTTCCCTTTTTTCATTTAGTAATATATACAGGAGAAGGGACGTCCCCCCCCCCTCCTGGCTTTTTAAATCACCTCTTATGACATGCATGACTTAGGGGGGAAGAATTCAATTTTTGTATATATCATGGTTAATAAAGTGTATTTTTGGTGCTGAACCGGGGGGATCCACATCCATATTATGTTTAATTTTTTTATGGGAAATTTTTTTAAATGATTAAGTTAATATAGTAAACCCTTTATAATCAGTCATTTTTTTTAAAATAGTGCACCCCTTGGAGAAAGGAAAAAAAATTCTTCCTCCGTAAGCCATTTATGTCATAAGAGGAAAAAAAAAATGCCGGGGGGCGGGACTAAAAACCCCTTCCCCTTAAAATTTTCTAAATGCAAAGGGGAAAAAGAACTTTTGTTTCTTTTTTTCAGGTTACCTTCCTTGGTTTTAGAGATCCCGGGGTTTAAAAAAAAAGTGCCATATTTGTAAGTGTGATTTTTGAAGTTCATTGTAAAATGAATAGTGTGGGGTAGGCCATATGCCTTATTCAATTTTGAATGCATTTTTTTAATTCCTTTTACAAGAAATGGGAAATACAGGGGGACCCCCTTTTTGGGGGGGTTTAGTATCTGCATTTCCCCTTTTTTCCATGGTTTACAGTGGCCCGAAAATAACCCTTAATTTTGCTTAATAATGACACCAAAGTTTTTTAAAATAGTGATGGTGGAAGTTCTTCAAACCTACGGGGAACCCCAATGCTTTTCCCTCAGTGAAAAAAAAGATAATCCTCAACTTATTGTGTGCAATTTATCAATTAAACTTTATAATGGGGATGTATGTAAACGAAAAAAAAATTTATATAGGGTTTTCCCCCTATCCGCAGTTTTTGCATCTGCGACAGGTCCTTGGGCATATCCCCCGGGGGTTTGGGGGGCCTACTAGTATATTTACAGGTGCTTTGTCGACACATATATGAATTCTCTTATTCACCAAATAATTTGTACTTTGAAGTGTGGTTTTTTTTTTAGAAAATTACAGCCAGGGTATTGACTTGATATTCTTTATAGATTCACTTATTTCAAGTGGTGTATTGAAGCATCTGTGGAGACAAAGTATATTATCCATAAAGGGGAAAAAAAAGGGGGAAAAGAGATAGTGGTACCAACACTGGGTTTGGGGGTGAAGCTTTTGGGTTTAAAAAAGTTGCAGTGAGGGGGGTTTCGAGGTAGGGGTGGTGTGAATATCATCCAGAGAATTTGTAGCTTGGGAATTAGAAAAAACGTGTTTGGGTTCAGAAGTATTATCCAGAGGGCTGAAGTGAGGGGGTTTTGGGGCATTTAAGGATGGGAAAAAAAGGGGGTGGCTAGGAGGTGGGGGGGAAGAGAAGTAGGGGGGGTTTCCAGGGTGGTAGGGGGGGAAGGGGGGAAAAGGGGTTTTTTGGGGACGGGACATAAAGCAGGCTTATATGAGCATGTTTGACAGGAGTGAGTGGAGGCAAGGGGTTTTTTTAAAATTTTTATGAGAACGGTAACATTTATAATGGGTTTCAGGGGAAAAAAGGTTAGCCAGAGTTGAGTTCTGGGGGTGGGAACTACAGTGCCTGCACCCCCGAAGGATGGGTGAGGATGTTACAATTTGGGGGGAAATACAGTGCCTGTCCCCGGGAAGGTTAGTTCTGGGGGGGGGGAAACAGTACCTGCACTTTGAAGGATGAGTAAGGATGTTAAAAATTTTGGAGGTGGGAAGCAGACCTGCACCTGAAGGATGAATGAGGATGTTACAGTTCTGGAGGTGGGAAGTACGGGGCCGCACTCTGAAGGATGAGTGAGGATGTTGTTCAGGAGGTGGGAAGTACGGGGCCGCACTCTGAAGGATGAGTGAGAATTTTAAAGCCCCGGAGGGGGGGAATACAGTACCTGCACTCTGAAGGATGATGAGTATGTTGCAGATAAGTAGGTCATCTAAACTATAAGATCAGGATGCTCCTGGGAAAACAGTCATTGAATATTTGATGCTGAACATGTTTCTTTTTTTTTTGGGCACCTTTTTTGGGGTGGGAGATGACCCATGTCTTAAAAAAAAATAATAATAATTGAGATTTTGTTATTTTTGGGAAGCCTGTTCTTTTTTAAACAACAACTGTTTTTCAGGATGCGTTTGGAGGCAACAGTTTAAGTTTAATGTTGTGTTGTTTGTCCCCCCTCACCCAAAATTTGGGCGCTACGTTTAATACGCTCAAGTACGGTGTCCTAGCACGCTACACCTTAACTGTCCTGCTGTCAACATGGCAATACAAAAAAATGCAAAAAGGGGCAACTACCACCACGACTTGTTCTGCACACACAAATCTAAGAGTAAACTTTTTTAAATGCATTTGAATTCTTGTCATGTAATAGGGGTTTAGTATAGAATGTATACGTGTTCGATTTACAATGGGATACGTTTCCCATAACCCCTCATAAGTTTAATATTAATATGATATGCTTAATAAATAAGTAAATAAATAACTAAATTTTAAATTACGGATTTGCCACCTTCATGCTGGGTAATTATCTTAAGTTTCATCTCCAAAGTACGTAATTGTTTTTTTTTACCATTGTAAAGTTGAAATATCGTGAGTCAAAACACCGTAAGTCAAGGAGCACCTGTATACAGTAAGTTTTTTATGGAGCTCCTTTATGTAGTGTTTTTTTTTTTTTTGGGTTAAAGGCAAATAAATGCCCCTTTTAAAAAAAACATGTGGAGAGGTGTTTTTTGTACATGTTATTCAATTTTTTGGTCCTGCGACTGTACTCACAAAAAAACCCCTACACAGGGCTCATCACTTTACGATTGTTCAACTTTTACGGTGGGGGGATGGCAATGAACATTCAGCGGGGTTTTTTACTTTTTTAGCAAGGGGTTATTTATTTTTCCATTTATTTATCATATACGTATTCATATTCAGACCTCAAAAACCCCCCTTGTAAAAATTAGGGCACCTGTATAAAAGGGGGGTTTATAAGAGAGTTCATTGTATGTATTTCAAAGAAAGGAAAAAAAATGACATGGAAGGTAATAAATAATGAGTTTGCTCTACAGCATCAGGGGGAGACAGTGGACAGTCTACACTGACTGGCATGCAGAGTAGTTTGCAACAGCCTTTGGGGAAACCTCCAGCAGTCAACAGCGACCAACGACACCTTAGCAGCCTTAGATGATTTCTGGATCACTAGATACCCCAGGACTTGTTCAAAACTTACTAAATTTAAGAGAATACCCCCCGGATGATTCCTCAGGTTATGACATCCCCCCTTACTAATGAGGTTAATTAAGAGACTATTGATTAATAGGTTTCCCCAAAATGTTTATTAAATTATAGAGGGGGCCCAGCTGATAATTTCCAAGTTATAGACATTCACACTTACTTATGAAGTTTATTAGAAAATTGATTAACAGGTTTACTGAAGTTATAGTCAACCCCTAATGAGATTCATTAACGGGGGTGATGGTCCCCCCGGCAAGGGGCCTTGCAAATCCCCGTCTTATCTTACTAATAGACAGCAATACGCCTTTTCTAATAGCACAACCTCCGCAGCAACCCCCAGATACTGGTGTCCCAAAAAGGAAATGTTCTTCCCCCCCAATTTTTTCCTGTTATACATCAATCCCCTAAACAAAAGCGCAAAAACCCCCGGGCTTACGTATTTTTTTTGCTGGGGGCCAACGTTTGTCACCCCCCCACTTTAATATTGCCTCACTTAACACTGCTGTTAATGAAGAACTTTTGAAAACATTGACCGGGATGACTGCTAATAAACTTGCATTTAATATTGACAAAACCTTCTATATTATGTTTGGGAGTAGAGCAAGTGAGGAAACTAAACATTATGTTAAAACATCCTTATTGTTAAACATAATGAGGAAAAATTCATGGGTCTGCACCTTGACAGCAACGAAATTCAACACCCATATCAACACATAGAAAAAAAAAAGTATCCAAAACAGTTGGCATCCTCTCAGAGATACATTACTATGTACCACAAACAGCTTACTTACACTGTACTATTCACTGATCTACCCATACCTCACCTATGCTATTTGTGCCTGGGGAACCACAACAACAACTCATCTAAAGCCAATAATAATCCAACAAAAAGCTGCAGTGCATATGATCACACAGTCCACTGCTAGATGACACACTTCCCCACTCTTCAAAGACCTAAACCTACTCACTCTACAAAACATTCACTCTTACTAATGTTCAACCTACATTTTCAGAACAGTAAAATCTAATATAAATCTGGAACTGAAGCAGTTTCTTGATAGTTGCAACAGGACCTGTAGACATAACAGTTAATTGATTTAGTTGGACTTGAGTCCTGGAAATGGGAAGTACAATGCCTGCACTTTAAAGGAGGGGTCTGGGATAGTGACAGCTGGGAGGGACTATTCTCAGCTGTCGTATCTGAGCGCCTCTGCAAAGACAGTGATTATGTATGAGTGTGGTGAAAGTGTTGAATGTTGATGAAAGTATTTTCTTTTTGGGGATTTTCTTTCTTTTTGGGTCACCCTGCCTCGGTGGGAGACGGCCAACTTGTTGAAAAAAAAAAAATCTATGACATTCCACGTGTCTGGCTAAATCTCTTCAAAATTCAGTGTATCGTAAAAGGGCCTAGAATCTGGAACTCTGCCAGAAATCTCCAGAACCACTGACTCGGCCAACATTTTCAAAACTACCGTTAAAATCACCTTATCTCCTCAACATATCCCAGCATCAACTAAATAAGTAAAAGCTATAACTGAGTATTCTCAATGTCATGAACATAGGGCGACTAAAATGCCGGGAGCAAGGGGCTAGTAACCCCTTCTCCTGTTGTGTGGGTCTTGGGAGAGATATTTAGGTAGACATAGACACTCCTTGTAGGATGGTTACGGTATATTTACGGTAAGAGTAGGAGAGAGTCCAGCCCGTCTGTCCAGTTATAGGTCTGCCGCTAGTGAGGGTGTACGCCTATGGAGGCTGTGCACATGCGCTGAGCCTCTGACGTCAGCGGGTATCGTGACGTCACACGCAAAGGACCAGCTGTATAAGTGGGATGAATGCTGAATGCTGGTACACTACACAAGTGTACATATGATACTGACACGACAGCTCGGGCCATGTTATCGTATGACGTCTCGGCATACTATACAACTCTATAGACTGAACAGACAGGTGGTACTGGATGAATCTATACAAAGCAAACACATAACTTAGAACTGATCAAGATTAATCTTACTCTCGCACTTCTTGAGTTAACAGTACTTTAGAGAATGTTAATGGATTAGATATAAACATTATATATATAACAATTTCAATTTGCAAATTTGATCGATCAATCGATGTGTATTCATGCACTCTTCGGCTTCTGAGGAAGAATAAATATTTACAGGAAGAAGTTTTAACAGGAAAGATAAACTCGGCTAACACGGGTTATACTGTTAAAACTCAGAACTCAGAGAGAACTTGAACACACAAACAATCTTGCTAGATACTTTGGAAATCTAATAACAAAACACACAGTCAATAATTCGGTTCTAAACTGGATTTTCTGATTTTCTATCTTTAGCTCACAACTATGATCACTTTCCTACTGGAGGAATGAACAACTCGGTTTTGATCAACTTATAATCACTTTCCTACTGAAGGAATGAACAGGCTCGGTGGAGTGGATGGATCTCTCCCGGTTGAAATAGTTAGCTCAAAGACACAAAGTATGAGCAAAGGAAACGGCTCTCACTATCTCTTACTGCAGGTAGGAATTACTGACATACGACACTTTCCTCTGCCAAGGCTTACTGTCAACTGGAAGGAACACTATCTGGAACACGAGGGACAACAACTGGCACTCTAGTGAATACACTAGCAACAGAAACGGCTTTCGGCAATTGCTTTTGCATCAGCGAGAGATGCTATAACTCATTCAAATAGTCTTTCTTCAACAAAGCGTCCCCTGGAGAGGAACTACTACTTGAACTAGCAACATTGCAAGAATAGACTCAGTATTCAAGGCGGTCCGGGATACCTCCGGCACCCTAGGCATCTGAAGCCATCTTCATGCAAGGTATTGTAGGGGCTGAATTCCAGACAGGAGTGACAGTAATACTAGTGCCTTGACCGCTCGGCTACGTTAACAAGTAAAACACATACAGTGGAACCCCGACTTACGATGTTATCATCTTACGTTATTTTCGATAACCGATATTTTCGTAAGAAATTTGTTTGTGACTTACGATGTTTGCTTCTTTACCGACATTCGTCCGGACCTGTCCGCTGGCCCCCCAGCTGAGCCGCACTCCAGGGAGCGTCAGTGCTATTGTTTACAAGCAGAAAGCGACCACCCACCCACACCCACGCATTCATACCAGTATATTGTCATTATTCCACTGTTTTTAGTGCTTGCAACTGCAAATAAGCTACCATGGGTCCAAGGAAAGATCCTAGTGCTAAGCCTGTGGAAAAGAGAACAAATATATTAGATGAAGTGAAGAAAAAATAGAAAAATTGAAAGTGGGTGCGTATCAGTGAGCTGGCCAGGCTGTATGGTAAACCCTTTCCCATCCTACCATTGTGGATAAAAATTTAAAAGTAAAATCAAGGAAGGTTGTTGCAAAAGGTGCATCTGTGATCACAAAACACAGACCACAAGTGCGGGGAAAATGTGGAAAGGTTGTTGTTGGTGTGGATCAACGAAACAGTTAGCAGGAGATACTGTTTGGAGGGAAAATTTAAAAGCAAGGCAGTTGCATGATGATCTCCCAAGAAAATGTCAACGGGTGAAGTGAGGCGAATTTGGCCAGCAGAGGCTGGTTTTAAATTTAAAACCCAAGTGGCATACAAAGTTTGTGAGGCATGGCGGGGGAGCCAGGGAAAAAAGTGCGGCTGAAAAATATGTTCCTGAATTCCAGGAGTACCTGGGAGGCTGAACAATTCCCCCCCCAACAAGTGTTTAATTGTGATGAAACAGGCCTGTTTTGGAAGAAAATGCCCAACGGCCACAGTATCAGGAAAAGGCACACCCAGGCCCTTAAGCCTATGAAAGACAGGCAACTTTGATGCTGTGTGCCAATGAGTGGTGATTGCAAAGTGAAGCCTTTACTGGTGTATCTTTTGAAAATCCCCAGTGTTTGGGATGGGTGTCAGCAAGCCCTAACTTGTGGTGATGTGGAAGTCTAAAAAAAAGGCTTGGGTCACAAAGGACATTTTCTTAGATTGGTTCAATGAAGTGTTTGGCCCCAGGTGAAGAAATATCTATTGGACAAAATTTGCCACTTAAGTGCCTCCGGGATAATGGACAAGTTCCTTGTCATCCCCCAAACTTGGTAGAAAATTGTGGAGGGTTTAAATTCCGTGAAGTTCTCCCTAATACCCTCCTCCCTCCAGCCCATGGGACCAGCGGCTTTCCAACTTTAAAAAACTCTATACCAAAGCAATGTTTCAAAAGTGCTTTGATGTGACCACAACATGAACATAACCCTAAGAGAATTTTGGAAAAAACATTTCCATATGCTGCATTGTGTACCCTTATAGGTAAGGCTTGGGGAGGGAGTGACTACCGGACTTTGAACTCTGCCTGGAAAATTTGGCCAGACTGTGTCCTGAGAGGGATTTTGAAGGTTTTGGGGGAGCCTCAGAACCCTGAGCCTGAGCCTGAGCCTTTTTTTGGAAGAAATTGTGGAATTGGGCAAGTCTTTGGGGTTAGAGGTGAGTGGTGAGGATGGAACAGTTGGTGGAGGAGCACAAGGAAGAGCTAACCACTGAAGATCTGCAAGAGCTTCAACAGCAACTGGAACAAGGGGAGCAGGGGGTCAGCACAATGGTTCAGAGGAGGAGGGGGAGGGGGGCAAAAAGGGAATGTGCCTTCTTCAGGGTTAAGGGGTTTGGAATGTGGAGAAGGGGGCAAGCTTTTTTTGGATGAATATCCCCCTAACCATGCTGTTGCGGCCCCTGCTGGAACCCGGGACAATAAAAACAGTGGTGTGTAAATTTTTAGGGATGTTTAAAAAAATCGCCAGACACAGAGCTCCCTGGACAAATTTGTTGTTGGGGAAAAGGTCTAGTGACTCTGGGGCCTAGTGGCATTCAAAAAAAAGGGGAAAAACCCCGAAAAGAACCCCACCTGAGTGTTAAGGAAGGGGGTTCCCCTTCCCCAAAAACTAGCATCCCCTCCACCTTCCCCCCTCCCCCCCGTCCTCCACACATCAACAACTCTTCAATAAATGTAAGTGACATGTTATTGTACAATATTTGCATGTATTTATGTATTCTTTACAATTCTGTTTTTTAATGCCAAAAAATTCAAAAAAAATTTTTTTTTTTAACTACTTTTGGAAGTCTTGAGGGTTAAAAATTTTTTTATTATTTTTATGGGGGAAAATTGTTTTTAAAGATTGTTTCGTTTAAAAAAAATGCCCTCTCTGACGGATTAATATCGTAAGTCGGGGTACCACAAAAAATTTTACAAGAACTAATCTGAACTTCACTTCCCCCTCACCTGGCAAATCTCTGATACAAGCGGGGAAAAACAAACACATTGTTCAACGGTTGGAAAATGTCTTTCAATCATTAAGGGACTATAAGAACTTTTCACTGACTTGTTATCATTATCTCTAATTTTCAGTACACACAGTATTATCGCACGGTTTTCTTGAGCTTCATTGCCTCGACTGGCAGCAAACACATTACTACTTGACTTTACTTGAGACATGACTGAGAAAAAAACGAATTGAAGAAAAAAAATTTACACAAGTATATGGCATAATATTAAACTTAACGGGGTAAAAATTTTTAACTTTTCTGCATAAGTAACACGGGTAATAGCACAATAACACTAAAGAAAAGATAACTCACGGGGAAAATTTTCGGGAAGGAAACTCAACACACTAAATTAAAAAAAATTTTTTAACTTGAACAGCAAAATGGTTTTTTTTTTTAAATACCCCAAAAAAATTGCAACACAATAAAAAATTAAATGCAAATTAATTAAAAAAAAATTCAATAATGGTTATGGCACTAGCAAAAACCCGATAAAACAATTCGATAGAATTGTTCACTGGCAAAAATTAAAAAATAACTTTCCGTTTGAATCACTAGAAGTTCACTGGAATTTACTTATTACTCTTGGAAATGACAAGTTACTTGAGCAGTTAAACACAACAAAATTAAAAAAACGGGAATATTTTAATTTAATTTAAAAAAAATCAAATTCAGGAATGACTGTTTAAAAAAAATTTACACTGGGGAAAATTTTTTTTCACACAACACAAAAGAAAAAAAAAAAAAATAGTTTAAACCCTTTTTACTCTTAATTGCAAGCAAAGCAAGGTAACTCAATGCAACTTTTTCGGGAAAATTTACTAAAAACACTGACTTTAGACAAACTTAAAAGTGAATTTGTTCAACAAAAACATGAAAACAAATAAAAAAATTAAAAAAAATAAAATGGTATTAACATTTTTAAAATTTGGAAATACTCATAAAAAAGGACAGAACAGTTAACTTACTGCTTATACAAAGTCATGCTCTTGTTGACTATATATAATTATTGGAGCAAAAAAATATTTTTAGTAAGTTATTTTTACTAGTCTGCAAAATGAAGGCACATTAGCACTATACAAAAAAAAAACAAAACAATATTGGGTGCAATGGGAAAAAAGTAACACTGACTGAAAACAAAAGGGTTTGCAGGGAATTTTTGGAAAAAAAGGTTAAAAAAAATTCTTGGAGGAGAAAACAATATGTAGTTACTGGGGCAAGCAAAATTTTTTAATTCACAATTAAAACATTAACAAACAAGGGTAAATGAATAA
Source organism: Cherax destructor (assembly GCA_009830355.1). Taxonomy (NCBI): domain Eukaryota; kingdom Metazoa; phylum Arthropoda; class Malacostraca; order Decapoda; family Parastacidae; genus Cherax; species Cherax destructor. Next base: position 24,363 of record WNWK01020085.1, on the reverse strand, counting down.
AAAAATGATAACTCTGGGATAGTACACTTGGTGAAAAAACAAAATTAACAAAAAAAAATTCAACAACACATGGACAATGCTGGGGAAAAATTTAAAATTTTTTAAAATTTTCTACTTGGTGGAATATTGGAACACAAGAAAAATTTAACAAAACTGTACTTACTGCAAACTTAGTAACACAACGAAATTCACAGAAATTTTAATGCAATAATTAACAAAAGACAATATTAGTGAAATAAAAAAATTAAGCAAATAATTAATTTAACACAGAACATTTCCCCGGGGTAACTCAAAATTTCTGTAACTGGAAAAAAAAGTCTAAAACACGAAATTGTCTATAGATTATCTAAAAAAAAAAAAACAACACAGAAAAAGTCTCTAGGGTGGAGATCGGTGACTGAAGCGTGGTGGTGGAGGATGGAGGTGGAGGAGGGGTCTGGTCCACTCGTTGATAACTTGAAGTAATGTGCATAAACCGGCGGACTAGGGGAACCGGGTTTATACAGTTGGCACAACAGTTCAGAAGAAACACCTCAGGCCGACCTGGTTCGTACCCCCTAAACTGCTTGCAGGACCCAGTTAAGGGGGAAAAAATCCATAAAGCTTTGTGTGGGGGGGTGCACGTGGTCGGGGGCCTTAAGGTGGGTGGTGGGGGTGGTGGCGGGGGGGAGTGGCTAGGCCCCCCTTTCCCCTGCGCCCCCTGGCTTACGCCTTTTTTTGAACTTAACCCAGGGTGGCTTGAATAACCCAGGATACCACGGGGATGGTATTGTACTCAGAACAGCAATACACTGGAGTACAAAGGTGGTATAAATGCGTGACTCACGTGGCTTACTTCTTGGGGAGCAGGTGGCTTTTTTGGCTTAGTAGAATATTTTCACACAGATTGACTGGCTTGGAATCTTGTGACAAAAAATTGCACAGCAAGGTAGAAGCTGGCTTAAGCCTAGGCTGGGTAAAAGGTGGGGGGTTAATGGCTGGAATGGTACTCTCCCTCACTGGCTTACCTTGAATTTGCAAAAAACCCCCCAACCCCCGAGGTTTTAAAAATAAAAAAATAAAAAACTGACCAGGAGATACTTTAGATATTGTAGACTTCTTGGATGTAGGTAGCTGGTAACGGGGGTCGGTCTGGAGGCTGTTTGCTTGCTTGTCTAGTCTATCTCTCTATAACATCGTTATAAAAATTACGGCACACCCTGCTCACCACTTGTTGTGTGGGTCTTGGGAGAGATATTTAGGTAGATATAGACACTCCTTTGTAGGATGGTTACGGTATATTTCCCCGGAAGAGAGGGGGGGTCCCCCACGTCTGCCAGTTTTTGGTCTGCCGCTAGTGAGGGTGCCATTTAGGTGGGTCGTGAGCCTCTGACGTCGCGGGTATCGTGACGTCACACCGGGCCAGCTGTATAAGTGGGATGAATGTTTTGCTGGTACACTACACAAGTGTACATATGATACTGACACGACACATTACTAAAAGTTTAAAAAAAACTTTTGTTTTTTTTTTTGGGGCACCCTGCCTCGGTGGGATACGGCCCCGGGTTTTTGAAAAAGATGCTTACTCGCACTATCTGTAACCCTCCCAAACCTGTAATTTTCCATTACACTTATTAAAGCCATATTGAATGAACTAATATGATTTTTTAAATTTAACTTGTTTTCATTGTAACCTCCTAAATTTACAACTTATTGTTATTGCCCTCTTAATCTTAAAGTTTGCCCCGAAATGCTTTTATTTATAGTGGTTTTTGGGATGTACACCAAGTCTCATTCATTCTCTTTTTTGACCCAAATTTCAGCTAAAATTAAAAAATTTTATTTATTAACACATGGCCATTCCCCCCCAAAGGGGGGGTTTTGGTCGAAAAAAAAACTTCATCAATTCCTCCACCTTGCCAGGGGGGTTTTTCACTCCCAGTTTAAAAAAAAGCAACATTAACACCCCCCTTCAGAGTGCAGACACTGCCTTAAATTCCGGACTCAAGCCCGGGGCCCCCGGGTTTCCCTAAAACCTTCATAAATGTTACTTTGCTCACACTCCAACAGCACGTAAATTTTAAAAAAACCTTTGTTTTTATTCACCCCCATCAAATATGCTCACACATGCTTGCTGGAAGTAAAAACCCCACACAAAACCCCTTTTCCCCCCCCCCCAAACCCTTTCCCCACCCCACCCCACCCCCCCCTTCCCCCCACTACAGATTTATACATTTTCCCCGTCACTCTGTCTGGTTCCATTCTCCCCCCCCTGTCCAAACCTCAAAAACCCCCCCTCAGCCTCTGGATAATAGTTTTGGTAATCCGCACCTCCCCCCTAATTTCCAAACTCCAAATTATCTGCATTATATTCCCCCCCCACATTGACTTCAGACATGACATCTCCACTGCCCCCCGCCTTCTCCTCGTTGAAAACCTCACCCATGCTTCACACCCAAAATAAAAATTTGGTATAACTATCTCTCATCATTCCCTTTTTACTTCCATGGACAAAGTTCTTTGTCTCCACAGACTGGGAATGCTCCACTCCCCCTTTTTTATCAATTCTGTGATTCACCTCATCCTTCATAGTCCCATCTGCTGACATGTCCACTCCCAAATATCGGGGAAACATTCACCTCCTCCATACTCTCCCCCTCCAATCTGATACCCCAATCTTTCGTCACCTAATCTTTTTGTTATCCTCATCACCTTCCTCTTTCCTATATTCACTTTCAATTTTCTTCTTTACACCCCCTCCCAAAATTTAAAATTCCCCCAAACCCCTTCTGCAACTTCTTTCAGAACCCCCCCAAAAACAAAGTGTCATCAGCAAAAGCAACTGTGACAACCCCACTTTTTTTGATTCTTTTTTTTTTAATCCCACACCTCTTGCCAAGACCCTCGATTCACTTCTTTAAACCCCCCTTTATAAAAAAAAATATATTATTATTATTTTTTTTTTCACGCGGGGGGCTTTTCCCCCACCAAGGGGGTCCCAAAAAAAAAAAAAAAAACTTTCATCATCATTAAAAATTTTTTACCATCATTCATACATAATCATTGTCTTTGCAGGGGCTCAGATATGACAGTGTAGATGTCATTCCAAACAGCCAATATACCAGACCCCTCCTTTAAAGTGCAGGCATTTTACTTCCCACCTAAAAGGGCTCAAGCCCCGGGAACTGGACTATTATTTTTATAAAAGGTAAAAGGGAAAATTTTTTTTTTTAAACCCCAAACCTCCGTGGGAAATCCCCAAAAGTTAAAAAAAAAAATTAAGTTGATAATGTATTACAGATTTCAGTTTGCTGCATCTCAGTGGCAACCGTTTGAAAACCGAAGACCTGCTGTCTGAAATTCTTAAAAACCGAGGGGTCTCCCCCCCAGAAGACTCCCCCTTGAACCCCTTTGGTGTGTATGAAGGCAGAAGGAAGAGTGCGGGGATCTTGGACAAATTTTTCCCCAAAACTACAACCAACAGAGTTTTAGAGGTCATAGGTGTTAAATAATTGTACAATTATAAAAATTTTAAAAAATTTTTCCCCAACCCCCAACCCGGGCCTGGGGTTCCCCAAAAAAACTAGTATGATTTCTTTTGGGTTTTTTCACCAAGCTAGCATGATTTCTGGGTTATTTCAACCAACGGGATGATTTCTGGGTTTTTTAACCAAGCTAGCATGATTTCTGGGACCCAAACCCAAACTAGCATGATTTCGGGTTTTTAACCAAGTTTGCATGAGTCACATTATTTTTTTTAGCATGCCAGGCTCTGGGGTAGAAAACTTGGGGCTCATCAGGGGGTATATCAAAGGTGGGGATACTGCATGTTTGGAGGAATTTTGAAAAATAAAGAACTTGTAACTGGCTCATGTATACCATCAGAAAAAAGGGTATACGGGGAAATCTTAAACTTATGAATATATTGGGGATCTCCTGAATTTTGTACGATACAGCCTCCCCCTCACTTAGCGACGACTTTTTTCCCCCCCCCCTGGATTTAGGACGGGCTCTCTGACCAGTTTGCATACCTAAATAATGTATATTAGAGCTGATTTCCATTCTGTTTATTACAATACACAGTACACTACTGTATAAACATTTAAAAAAAAAACCAGAAATGTTATAAATAGTGCAAAGGTGACATTAAAACAATATAAAAAAAAGGGTTTACACAAAAAACCCCTAGCATTTATATGCTCCCAAAAATTGAATTCGTTCCCCCGTAGTCTTAGGAATGGAACTCCGTCGTTAAGTAAAAGGGAGGCTGTATTTTCCCAGGAAGTCTGCAACTTGGGGAAATGTTGGGGACCTCTTATATTGTGTAAAAAAATTATGCAATAATGATATTTAAAAGTAATGATATAATAATGATATACACAGTACAATTCTTGACATGTTTGTAAGTTGAGGACTTACTGTACAGACATAGGGGCCCCCCGAGTAACGAGCCCCCGGGGAAATCGTACAGTTATGTAAGTATAATATTATAAGTGCTTTTATAAGTTTTTTTTTGGGGGTCTAAAAGGGGACTAACCTACTTGACATTATTTCTTAAGAAAAAAAATTTGGGTAATGGCACTTGAGCAGGCTTCTGGAATGAATTTTGCCGACTGGGGTCCACTGTACCTCGCTAATATGGCACTTCGCTAAAATGGTTTTTTTCAATTATATATTTTTTATTAAAACATCAGCTGCCCCCCCACCAAGGTAGGGTGGTTTAAAAAAAGAAAAACTTTCATCATCATTCACTCCATCATTGCCCTTGCCAGGGCCCTTTTTACACTACAAAAAACAAACTTTAAACCCCCCCCTCCTTCAGAGTGCAGACACTGTTTTTCCCATCTCCAGGACAAAAGTCCAGCCCCCCCGGCCCCTAACCCTTAAAATGTTCCTTTTGCTCACACCCAAACCCCTAATCAAGTCCTGAAAACAATTTGTCTCCATTTCCCCTTATCTAACATGCTCACGCACGCTTGAAAAAAAGTCCAAGCCCCTCTCACACAAAATCTCCTTTACCCCCCCCTCCAGTTTTTCCGGGGTGACCCCTAAACGCCTTTTCTCCACTACAGATTTATACACTCTTTATTTTATTTTTTCCCCCTTTTGCATGTCCAAGCCACCTCAACAACCCCTCCTCAGCCCTTTAGATAATAGTTTTAGTAATCCTGCCCTCTTCCTAATTTCCAAACTACGGGTTCTGTGCATTTTTTACCCCCTTACCCGGGGAGACATGACATCTCCACTGCCTCCAGTGGAGATGTCAGTAAGGTTATTTTTTTTTTTTTTTTATTAAAAATCGGCCGATTCCCACCAAGGCAGGGTGGCCCAAAAAAAAAACTTTCATCATCATTCACTCCATCACTGTCTTGCCAGAAGGGTTTTTTTACACAATTTAAAAAAACTGCAACATTAACACCCCTCCTTCAAGCCCCGGCACTGTACTTCCCATCTCCAGAACTCATGTTTTTTTTTTAGTGGTGATGCACACATCAACTGACCAGTCCCTTTTTTTTATTTTTTTTATTATTTTCACTTTTGCATTTTTTTTTGGGGCCTAGCATTTTCCCCCTTTAATAAATGATAGCGTAAGCATGTTTTTGGGGGCTTTTATATGCACTGGCAAGAAAAAAAAGGCTGTGATTCGCAATAAGGCAATATTCTTTTTGCAGTGGCAAAAAAGGAACCCAACCCATCATATTAGTGAGGTATGGGGGATTATACTCTATGGTGCATGTATCCCCAGTGTTGATATGTAGTGGGTTTTATTTAATTCTCTCGTGATTAAAATTTCTTTGATGTTAATATCAAGGTGGATTGCAACCTTAATGAATCTGATTAATTTGGGGATAGGTCTTAATTCGGGAAAAATTAATATGCATCATTGGGGATCATCACTGATAGCATCTACTCTTCCTTTATGTTTCTCTTACATTATGAAAGAAAACAAGTCATCTTATACAATTTCAGTGGAACCTTGGTTTTTAAAACTTCCCGGACCTTGAACGAAGGGGAGTCTGAACAATTTTGTTAAAAAAAATTACCTGGTCTTTCAACATTTTTCTGGAGTCCCCAAAGCACTGACTTGTTTTTAGTTCAGTTGTAAAAAAAATTTTCAAAAGGGAAATCCTCTTTTTAAAAATCTTTGAAGGGCCTTTCACACCTAACCCCAGAGACTTTTTGAAGAGTAGGGGTTAACGTCATCCAGGGGAGGAGATAATTAAAGCCTGCCAAATGCTGTTTACATTCAACTTTTCGCCCCTTCCAACCCCACCTAGGATTCAATTAAGTTAAAAAAAACCCAAACTTCCACTGTATTTCCAACAAAATAAAAGAACTTCATATCTTGGGCGGGGAGAATGATGGGATGTGTATAGAGAGAAGAGGTTTGAGGCATCAGATGCTACAGTTAGTTAGGGATCCCCCCATATCTCATTTTTTTTTCCATGAGGTACCTTTTGTGCAAGTACATATCTGTTATTTGCACTAATTAAATTACACTTACACAAATAACCCATAATTTCCCCTTTTTTGTACTGGTTATTTGAGCATTTTCCCGGGGCATGGTATTGTTTTTTGTTCTTTAAATTACACTTTTTGTTCCTTTTGGGGGAAAAAATTGCTTGATATTCTGTTTTTTCATCTGCAGTTAAGCCCCAGTTTAGTGTTTTGATTACATATTTTTAATTTTTTTAACTAAAAGAAATTTTTTTTATTATTATTATTTTTTTTTTAATGCACTGGCCATCTCCCACTAGGCACGGGGCCCCAAAAAAAAAACGAAAATTTTTTTCACTTTTTGGAATATATACAGGAAAGGGGGTTACTAGCCCCTTGCTCCTGGCATTTTATTTTCCTTTTATGACACATGGCTTACGGGGAAGGGGGTCCTTCTCCGGGGAGATGATTATCTTTTAATCAAATTGTCCTCTAAAAATTTTTTTTTTTAATACTGTTGCCATTGATACTGTTTTCCAGGGGGAGCTGAGCGAGCCTGAGGAAACGGCACTTCATCGTAAAATTTTCTGGTATGTCGCACACTGGGGTGACCCCTCTTCTGCATTGTCGGAGAAGACTTTTGGAAATTTTAATAATCTAAAGGGGGAAATTTCAGACACTTACTAACATCTAGTGGAACAAATACAAGAAAGGTAAGAGCCTTTTTGTGATAGTGTAAATGAGCATAAATAATTGTAATATTTTTGTATATACTGGCTGTCTCCCAGGGAGGTAAGGTGACCCAAAGAAGACACACTTTCACTGTCATTCATTCAATCACTTTCTTCCCAGAAATTTGCTGACATTACAGCTCAGATGACCCTCTGAACTACATTCCCACCCTTCCAGAGTGCAGGTATCACCAGGACTCAAGTCCAGCTAATGGTTTCCTAGGAATCCTTTCATAAATGTTACCTTGGTGACACTCCAGCAGCATATCAAATCATTAAAAGCACTTGCCTCCACTCACTCCTATTAACATGCTCACACAAGCATGGTGGATGTCCAATACGATATAATTTTTTATTACTCCGGTCATCTTCCACTGAGGTAGATGACCAAAAATAGAGAAAATGCATTCACCATCGTTCATTCAGTTACTGTCTTGCCAAAGGGGTGCTGACATCACAGTTCATATATTTCTTTTCTTCTTTCAACAAACTCCGATCCCACCGAGGCAGGGTGGTCCAAAATGAAAAACAAAAGTTCCTCTTTTTAACTTTAGTAATGTATACAGGAGAATAGGTTAAGTTCATACATTTGTGTACAGTATTTTGCTGAAAACAAGAAAAATTTTGGAGTGAGATAAACAAGGTAAGAAAGCTTAGGGAATGAATGGATTTGTCAGTTAAAAACAGAGTAGGGAGTTAGTAGATGGGGAGCTGGAGGTATTGGCTAGATGGCGGAATATTTTGAGGAATTTTTAAATGTCGATAAAAAAAGGAGGCGGTAATTTCATGTACTGGCCAGGGAGGTACAACATCTTTTAGGAGTGAAGAAGAGCAGGATGTGAGTGTGGTAAAGGTGCGTGAGGCATTACATAGAATAAAAGGGGTAAAGCAGCTGGAACGGGACGGGATCATGACAGAAATGTTAAAAGCAGGGGGATATAGTGCTGGAGTGGTTGGTATTTTTTGTAGTAGGTTGGTAGACAGCAACCACCCAGGGAGGTACTACCGTCCTGCCAGGTGACTGTGAAACAGAAACCTGAAACTGTTTTATGATGGTAGGATTGTGGTGTCTTTTTCTGTCTCATAAACACGCTGGATAACAGGTATATCTAGCTACTTCTACTTACACTTTAGGTCACACTACACAGGCATGCACATGCATATATATACATACAACATCTAGGTTTTTCTTCTTTTTCTTAATAGCTCTTGTTCTTTTTATTTTCTCTATTGTCCATGGGAAGTGGAAAGAATCTTTCCTCCGTAAGCCATGCGTGTCGTATGAGGCGATTAAAATGCCGGGAGCAATGGGCTAGTAACCCCTTCTCCTGTACACATTTACTAAAAAAGAGAAGAAGAAAAACTTTATAAAACTGAGTTGTTTGAATGTGCGTGGATGTAGTGCGGATGATAAGAAAGAGATGATTGCTGATGTTATGAATGAAAAGAAGTTGGATGTCCTGGCCCTAAGCGAAACAAAGCTGAAGGGGTAGGCGAGTTTCAGTGGGGAGAAATAAATGGGATTAAGTCAGGAGTATCTGAGAGTTAGAGCTAAGGAAGGGGTAGCAATAATGTTGAAGGATCAGTTATGGAAGGAGAAGAGGGAATATAAATGTGTAAATTCAAGGATTATGTGGATTAAAATAAGGGTCGGATGTGAAAAGTGGGTCATAATAAGCGTGTATGCACCTGGAGAAGAGAGGAGTGTAGAGGAGAGAGAGAATTTTGGGAGATGTTAAGCGAATGTATAGGAACTTTTGAACCAAGTGAGAGTAATTGTGGTAGGGACCTAAATGCTAAAGTAGGAGAAACATGTAGAGAGGTGTGGTAGGTAAGTTTGGGGTGCCAGGTGTAAATGATAATGGGAGCCCTTTGATTGAACTTTGTATAGAAAGGGTTTAGTTATAGGTAATACATATTTTAAGAAAAAGAGGATATATAAGTATACAAGATATGATGTAGGGCGTAATGACAGTACAGTCATACCTCGTGTTACGATGCTGTCATCTTACGATATTTTGAGTAACGATATTTATAACGTAAAAAAATGATTGCGAGTAACGATGTTTGCTTCGTGTAACGACATTCGTACCGGACGTGTCCGCGTGGCGCCCAGCTGAGCGCACCCAGGGAGCGTCAGTGTGCTATTGTTTACAAGCGGGCGACCACCCACCCACACCCACGCATTCATACCAGTATATTGTCATTATTCCACTGTTTTTAGTGCTTGCAACTGCTAAATAAGCTACCATGGGTCCAAGGAAAGATCCTAGTGGTAAGCCTGTGGCAAGAGGAACAGAAATACATGTACGATAGAACTGAAGAAGGAGATAATAGAAAAATATGAAAGTGGAGTGCGTATCAGTGAGCTGGCCAGGCTGTATGGTAAACCCTTTTCTACCATCGCTACCATTGTGGCCAAGAAAATTCACGTAAAATCAAGGAAGCTGTTGTTGCAAAGGTTCATCTTTGTTCACAAAACACAGACCACAAGTGCTGGAAGATGTGGAAAGGTTGTTGTTGGTGTGGATCAACGAAAACAGTTAGCAGGAGATACTGTTTCGGAGGAATAATATGTGAAAAAGCAAGGCAGTTGCATGATGATCTCGTTAAGAAAATACCTGCAACGAGTGCTGAAGTGAGCGAATTTAAAGCCAGCAGAGGCTGGTTTCACAAATTTAAGAATCGAAGTGGCATACATAGTGTTGTGAGGCATGGTGAGGCAGCCAGTTCTGACAAAATTGCGGCGGAAAAATATGTGCCTGAATTCCAGGAGTACATAGAGGCTGAACAATTCCTCCCCCAACAAGTGTTTAATTGTGATGAAACAGGCCTGTTTTGGAAGAAAATGCCCAGCAGGACCTTCATTACTCAGGAAGAAAAGGCACAGCTAGGACATAAGCCTATGAAAGACAGGCTAACTTTGATGCTTTGTGCTAATGCCAGTGGTGATTGCAAAGTGAAGCCTTTACTGGTGTATCTTTTTGAAAATCCCCGAGTGTTTGGCAGATGCGGTGTCAGCAAGTCTAACTTGTGTGTGATGTGGAAGTCTAACTAAAAGGCATGGGTCACAAAGGACATTTTCTTAGATTGGTTCAATGGCGTGTTTGGCCCCAGTGTGAAGAAATATCTATTGGACAATAATTTGCCACTTAAGTGCCTCCTGATAATGGACAATGCTCCTTGTCATCCTCCAAACTTGGTAGAAAAAATTGTGGAGGAGTTTAAATTCATCAAAGTGAAGTTCTTGCCCCTTCTCCTCTAGCCCATGGACCAGCAGGTCATTTCCAACTTTAAAAAACTCTACACCAAAGCAATGTTTCAAAAGTGCTTTGATGTGACCACAGACATGAATATAACCCTAAGAGACTTTTGGAAAAAACATTTCCATATGCTGCATTGTGTAAACCTTATAGGTAAGGCTTGGGAGGGAGTGACTACCAGGACTTTGAACTCTGCCTGGAGAAAATTGTGGCCAGACTGTGTCCTAGAGAGGGATTTTGAAGGTTTTGGGGCTGTGCCTCAGAACCCTGAGCCTGAGCCTGAGCCTGAGCCTGAGCCTGTTGTGGAAGAAATTGTGGAATTGGGCAAGTCTATGGGGTTAGAGGTGAGTGGTGAGGATGTGGAACAGTTGGTGGAGGAGCACAAGGAAGAGCTAACCACTGAAGATCTGCAAGAGCTTCAACAGCAACTGGAACAAGAGACCAGAGGTCAGGACAATGGTTCAGAGGAGGAGGAGGAGGTGGAACAGAGATGGAAGAAGGTGCCTTCTTCAGTGATTAAGGAGATTTGTGGAATGTGGAGCAAGGTGCAAGCATTTATGGATGAATATCACCTAACCATGCTGTTGCAGGCCGTGCTGGCAACCTGTACAATGACCTTGTGGTGTCCCACTTCAGGGATGTTTTAAAGAATCGCCAGACACAGAGCTCCCTGGACAAATTTATTGCTAGAAAGAGGTCCAGTGACTCTCAAGCTGGTCCTAGTGGCATTAAAAGAAAAGGGAAGTAACCCAGAAAAGAACTTGGTACCTGGAGTGTTAATGGAAGGATTCCTCTTCCAAACACTAGCATACTACTCCACCTTCTCCCTCCTCCCGTCCTCCACACATCAACAACTCTTCAATAAATGTAAGTGACATGTTATTGTACAATATTTACATGTGTATTTAGGTATTCTTCATTTAACCCTTTGGGGGTCGGTGCCGTACTAGTACGTTTTACGAGCAGGGGTTGGTGCCGTACTAGTACGCCCAAATTCTAGTGGCCTCAATTTAAGCAGAAAACGTCTGGTAGGCATACATATGAAAGAATGGGTCTGTGTGGTCAGTGTGCGCAGTATAAAAAATCCTGCAGTACACACTGCATAATGAGAAAAAAAAACTCTGACCGTTTTTGATTAAAACAACGAGTTTGCAGTCGATTTTCGTATGGTTTTTATTGATGTAGTCTCGTTTTCTTGGTCTCATTTGATAGAATGGAAGATATATTACAGAAATAGAGATGATTTTGATTGGTATGACAATGACAAGTACCTTGAAATTGAGCTCAAATTAGCGAAAATGTTCGATTTTGACGATGTTCAAGAGTAAACAAATCACACCATGCCTCCAATACACATCAACTGGCGAGTCTTATATTCATGCACAAGTGCTCTGATATTATTTATACCATTTTTACAATGATGCAGTTGTATACATAACAGTAAATCTTCTATTTTTGTGAGAATAAAAATTCAAAATGAAAAGCAAAAGTAATGGAACAAGGGCCTGGAGACGTGACTAATGAACAGAGAACATGTTATTTTAGTGCCAGGAATGTCTGCCTTGTTTACTCTGGACCCTATTTTGAAATTGGCATCGTTTGAAATTTGTGTGAAATTGGAAAATTGCCATTTTCTGACCACTATTTTGGGCAGATGAAATTGGTAAATAGGCGGTTTCTTGTACTCAATCGATAGAAGAAATAGAGTTCTAGCGAAATAGCTATAATTGTAGGAGACTGAAACATTGGAATTTGTCAAAAATAGGGCTCAAAGTGGGCAAAATCGCCGATGCGTAAGTGTCATGGCTACCGCTAACTTCGCGAAAGCATAATTCCGTTAGTTTTCGATCAAATTTCATAATTTTGGTGGCGTTATGATCGGAAAAAGATTCTCTATCATTTCATAAGAAAAATTAATTTTTTTTCCAAAATTTTCGACCCCAGGAACACTTTCCTGAGAAGGCCTGTCGACCCCAAAGGGTTAATTGTGTATTATTTAATGTCAAAAAGTTCTAAAAAATATTTTATTTAACTACTTTTGGAAGTCTTAGACGGATTAAATTTATTTCCATTATTTCTTATGGGGAAAATTGATTCGAGTAACGATTGTTTCGCCTTAAGATATGCCCTCTCTGACGGATTAATATCGTAAGTCGAGGTACCACTGTAGTTTGTTGGACTATGTATTGGTAGATAAAAGACTGTTGAGTAGACTTCAGGATGTATATGTTTATAGAGGGGCCACAGATATATCAGATCACTTTTTATTTATAGCTACAGTGGGAGTAAAAGGTAGATGGGATACAAGGAAAATAGAAGCAGTAAGTAAGAGAGAGGTGAAAGTTTATAAACTAAAAGAGGAGGCAGTTAGGGTAAGATATAAACAACTATTGGAGGATAGATGGGCTAGTGAGAGTGTAGGCAATGGGGTCAAAGATGTATGGGGTAGATTTAAAAATGTAGTGTTAGAGTGTTCAGCAGAGGTTTGTGGTTACAGGCGAGTGGATGCGGGAGGGAAGAAGAGCGATTGGTGGAATGATGATGTAAAGAGAGTAGTAAGGGAGAAAAAGTTAGCATATGAGAGGTTTTTACAAAGTAGAAGTGATGCAAGGAGGGAAGAGTATTTGGAGAGAAAAAGAGAGGTTAAGAGAGTAGTGAAGCAATGTAAAAAGAGAGCAAATGAGAGAGTGGGTGAGATGTTATCAACAAATTTTGTTGAAAATAAGAAAAAGTTTTGGAGTGAGATTAATAAGTTGAGGAAGCCTAGGGAACAAATGGATTTGACAGTTAAAAATAGGAGAGGAGAGTTATTAAATGGAGAGTTAGAGGTATCGGGAAGATGGAGGGAATATTTTGAGCAGTTGTTAAATGTTGATGAAGACAGGGAAGCTGTGATTTCGTGTATAGGGCAAGGAAGAATAACATCTTGTAGGAGTGTGGAAGAGCCAGTTGTGAGTGTGGGGAAGTTCGTGAGGCAGTGGGTAGAATAAAAGGGGGGTAAGGCAGCTGGGATTGATGGGATAAAGATAGAAATGTTAAAAGCAGGCGGATATAGTTTTGGAGTGGTTGGTGCTATTATTTAATAAATGTATGGAAGAGGGTAAAGTACCTAGAGACTGGCAGAGAACGTGTATTGTTCCTTTGTATAAAGGCAAAGGGGACAAAAGAGAGTGCAAAATTATAGGGGAATAAGTCTGTTGAGTGTACCTGGTAAAGTGTATAGTAGAGTTATTATTGAAAGAATTAAGAGTAAGACAGAAAGCAGGATAGCAGATGAACAAGGGGGCTTTAGGAAAGGTAGGGGTGTGTAGACCAAGTGTTTACAGTGAAACATATAGGTGAACAGTATTTGGATAAGGTAAAGAGGTTTTGTGGCATTTATGGATTTGGAAAAGGCGTATGATAGGGTGGATAGGGGGCAATGTGGCAGATGTTGCAGGTGTATGGAATAGGAGGTAGGTTACTGAAAGCAGTGAAGAGTTTTTATGAGGATAGTGAGGCTCAAGTTAGAGTGTGTAGGAGGGAAGGGGACTATTCCCAGTAAAAGTGTGCCTTAGACAAGGATGTGTGATGTCACCGTGGTTGTTCAATATATTTATAGATGGGGTTGTAAGAGAAGTGAATGTGAGGGTCTTGGCAAGAGGTGTGGGGTTAAAAGATAAAGAACTAAATAAAAGTGGGAGTTGTCACAGTTGCTTTTGCTGATGACACTGTGCTTTGGGAGATTTTGAAGAGAAGTTGCAGAGGTTGGTGGATGAATTTGGTAGGGTGTGTAAAGAAGAAAATTGAAAGTGAATATAGAAAGAGTAAGGTGATGAGGATAAAAAAGATTAGGTGACGAAAGATTGGATATCAGATTGGAGGGAGAGAGTATGGAGGAGGTGAATGTATTCAGATATTTGGGAGTGGACATGTCAGGAGATGGGTCTATGAAGGATGAGGTGAATCATAGAATTGATGAGGAAAAAGGGTGAGTGGAGCACTTTGGAGTCTGTGGGACAAAGAACTTTGTCCATGGAAGTAAAGAAGGGAATGTATGAGAGTATAGTTATACCAACACTCTTATATGGGTGTGAAGCATGGGTGATGAATGTTGCAATGAGGAGAGGGCTGGAGGCAGTGGAGATGTCATGTCTGAGGTCATATGTGGTGTGAATATAATGCAGAGAATTCGAGTTTGGAAATTAGGAGGAGGTGCGGGTTACCAAAACTATTATCCAGAGAGCTGAAGAGGGTTGTTTAGGTGGTTCGGACATGTAGAGAATGGAACGAAACAGAATAACCGGAGCGTATAAATCTGTAGTGGAGGGAAGGCTGGGTAGGGATCAGCCTAGGAAAGGTTGGAGGGAGGGGGTAAAGGAAGTTTTGTGTGCAAGGGGCTTGGACTTCCAGCAAGCATGTGTGAGTGTATTTGATAGGAGTGAATGGAGACAAATGGTTTTTAATACTTGACGTGCTGTTGGAGTGTGAGCAAAGTAACATTTATGAAGGGATTCAGGGAAACCGGCAGGCCGGACTTGAGTCCTAGATATGGGAAGTACAGTGTCTGCACTCTGAAGGAGGGGTGTTAATGTTGCAGTTTTATAACTGTAGTGTAAAGCACCCCTCTGGCAAGACAGTGATGGAGTGAATGATGATGACAGTTTTTCTTTTTCAGGCCACCCTGCCTTGGTGGGAATCGGCCGATGTGTTAATAAAAAAAAAATGTATGAAAGAGGGGAAGGTACCTAGGGATTGGCAGAGAGCATGTATAGTTCCTTTATATAAAGGGAAGGGGGATAAAAGAGAGTGTAAAAATTATAGGGGAATAAGTTTACTGAGTATACCAGATAAAGTGTATGGCAGGGTTATTATTGAAAGAATTAGAGGTAAGACAAGAGTAGAATTGCAGAAGAGCAAGGAGGCTTTAGAGTGGGTAGGGATGTTAGATCAAGTGTTTACAGTGAAGCATATATGTGAACAGTATTTAGATGAAGGTAGAGAAGTTTTCATTGCATTTATGGATTTAGAAAAGGCACATGATAGAGTGGATAGGGGAGCAATGTGGCAAATGTTGCAAGTGTATGGAATAGGTAGTAAGTTACTGAAGGCTGTAAAGAGTTTTTTATGAGGATAGTGAGGCTCAGGTTAGGGTGTGTAGGGAGAGAGGGGGAATTCTTCCCGGTCAAAGTAGGTCTTAGACAGGGATGTGTAATGTCACTATGGTTGTTTAATATATTTATAGATAGGGTTGTAAAAAGTAAATGCTAGGGTGTTGGGGAGAGGGTGGGATTAAATTATGGGGAATTAAATGCAAAATGGGAGTTGACACAGTTACTTTTTGCTGATGATACTGATGATACTACTCTATTTCCAAACCAATACTTTCCTATATCCTTTCTAAATCTAAACTTATCTAACTTGAATCCATTATTGCGGTTCTCTCTTGGAGAGATATCCTCAAGACCTTATTTATATCCCCTTTGTTAATACCCATTTTCCACTTGTATACCTCGATCATGTCTCCTCTCATTCTATGTCTTACAAGTGAATGTAATTTAAGGGTCTTCAATCTTTCTTCGTAAGGAAGATTTCTAATGCTATGTATTAATTTAGTCATTCTACGCTGAATGTTTTCTAATGAATTTATGTCCATTCTGTAATATGGAGACCAGAACTGAGCTGCGTAATCTAGGTGAGGCCTTACTAATGATGTATAAAGCTGTAATATAACCTCTGGACTTCTGTTCCTTACACTTCTTGATATAAATCCCAGTAATCTATTTGCCTTATTACGTACGCTTAGGCATTGCTGTCTTGGTTTACGGTTGCTGCTTACCATCACCCCCAAGTCCTCCTCGCAATCTGTATGGCTAAGTTCTACGTTATTTAACTTATAAGTGCTTGGGTTATGGACACTCCCGAGCTTCAGTACCTTGCATTTATCTGCATTGAACTGCATCTGCCACTTTTCTGACCACGAATTAAGTTTGTCTAAATCTTCCTGAAGTTCTATGACATCTATGTTTGAATCAATTATCCTACCTATCTTCGTGTCGTCGGTGAATTTGCTCATGTCACTAGTAATTCCTCGTCAAGGTCATTGATATATATTATAAATAACACGGGCCTAAGACTGATCCCTGTGGAACACCACTTGTTACAAGTCCCCACTGATTTAACCCCATTTATGCACGCTCTCTGCTTACTATTGGTGTGCCATGACTCGATCCATGTCAGCACTTTTCCCCCAATGCCATGAGCTGCCACTTTCTTTAACAGTCTCTGGTGCGGTACTCTATCAAAAGCCTTACTAAAGTCTAAATAAACAATATCGAATTCTTTATCGTGATCAACAGCCTCAAAAAGCTTTACTGAAGAAGGTTAATAAATTAGATAGGCAAGGAACGGCCCCTCGTGAATCCATGCTGAGTATCATTAATCAAATTATGGTTATCTAGATGGCTTCTAATAATATCAGCTATAATTGACTCTAGTAATTTGCCTACAATTGAGGTCAGGCTTATTGGGCAGTAATTTGGGTAGTGACTTGTCCCCTGCTTTAAAAATAGGAATTACATTAGCCATCTTCCACATATCAGACACTACACCTGTTTGAAGAGATAAATTAAAAATGTTAGATATTGGTTCACAGATTCCATTTTGCATTCCTTAACCCTTTGACTGTCGGAGGCCCTCTCTGAAACTGTCATTCTATGTTCAGGAAATATTCGAAAAAAAAAAAAAATTTTTTTTTTCTTATCAAAATGTTAAGATTATTTTCTGATTGTTTAAATCCCCAAAAAAATTTTTGCGATCAGTATTTACCGAGATATAGAGGCGTAAAGTTGGCAAAAAAATTAGCCGCGTATGGCAACAGCGGCGAGATGCCGTCACCCGGTAAATTTGGTTTACTTCCTTTCGTAGGTTTCTTGTTTTTTCACTATTTTATTTTTTACATAACTTATGTGGCCTGTGAGACCAAAGTAAGGTGCAATGTATATATATACACTCGTTTATGCAACACAATAATCGCACAAACATTAGTATCATTATATTGTTTACAAAACTTGTTTACACCAACCAACAATAAAAAAATGTTTATTACTATTGTTCTATAATATATATACACATATATAATGACTAGACACTTTCCATCAACTGCAATTAGTACTTCAAAGCTCCAAAGCCTATTGTGTGTGTGTGGGGGGACATCTAAATTTGCTGAGTCAAGGTAAGGCAGCTGTCAAAATGACATATTATACCATTACTCACCACCCACACTGCCTGTCAACCTGTCAACACAAAAGGGGACCCATATCTTCTTCTCCACAACCTCCTTCCTCTCCTTCATACCTACCTTCCTAGCTTCCTTTTTTCCTTCATTCCTTCCTTTCTTTCTGCCTTCCTTTCTTACATATTTCCTTCCTTCCTCTCATCTCTTCCTTCCTTCATTCCTTCCTTTATTTCTTCCTTTATTTCTTCCTTCCTTTCTTACTTCTTTTGTTCCTTCCTTCCTCCTCATCTCTTCCTTCCTCTCATCTCTTCCTTCCTCTCATCTCTTCCTTCCTTCCTTCCTTTCTCTTTTCTTTCTTACTTCCTTCCTTCTTCCTTTCCTCCTTACTTCTTTCCTTCCTTCCTCTCATCTCTTCTTTCCCCTTCCCCCCTCTCATCTCCTTTCCTTCATTTTCCTCACATCTCTTCCTTCCTTACTTTCTTTCTTCCTTCCTTCCTTCTGGTATCCTGGGCATTGCTTTCGGTCAAAACCATCAAAACCATGAAATTTATCTTCAGAGACACTTCCATCTGTGTTAGAACTATCATTGAGGAAGAGAAATGTCCCAGATGAGCCAAGGAGTCAAAAAAATTTTAACGCTAGGCATGCTGAACAAGGACTACTGAAATGATGTTCCCACAATGCCCAGTGGCTGTCCGATTTTTTTTTACTGCGCACACTGACCACAGACCCATTCTCCACATTGGGCCTACCAGCTTTCTCCTGCTTGATTTGGGCCGCTAGGAATTTAGGCGTATAAATACGCCCCAAACATTGGCTCGTAAAACGTAAATATACGTCCGAAACAGTGAAAGGGTTAAGAACCCTTGAAAAAAACTCATCAGGACCTGGCGTTTTTATTTTGTTTCAGTCCCCCCAGTTTTTTATAAAAATTTCACTAGTGACTGTGATATTACATAATTTATCTTCTTCTGGGCCTCTGTAAAAAAATTTGGGATATTATTAGTATCTTCCTGCGTGAAAACCGAGAGAAAATAATTATTAAAAATGGAGAAATATAAAATTTCCCCCTTTCTTTTAAATGCCCAGAGTTTTTTTTAAAGGGGGGCCTATCTTTTACCCTTTTTTTTCTATAAACCGGGAAAAAAAATTTTTGGGTTGTTTTTGAACCCCCAGCAACTTTAATTTCATAGTCCCTTTGGGGGTTTTTGTGGACGAGTTTGGGGGTGTAAAGGTAGAAAGTTGAAAGTGAAAATAGATAAGAGTAAGGTGATGGGTATAAAACCCATTTAAATAAAAAAAAAAATTGGGGTATCACTTTGGGGAGAGGGATTATGGAAGAAGTAAATGTTTTCAGATATTTGGGAGTTGACGTGCCCCGTGGGGGGGTTTATGAAGGATGAGGTTAACCATAGAATTGATGAAGGAAAAAGGTGAGTGGTGCGTTGAGGTATCTGTGGAAAAAAAAAACGTTATCCATGGAGGCAAAGAAGGGGAAGGGGAAAGTATAGTGGTACCAACATCTTATATGGGTGAAAAGCGGGGGTTTAAAAATGTTTCCAGGGGGGCTGGAGGCAGTGGTGATGTCCTGTCTGGGGCAATGTGTGGTGTAAATATTATGCAGAAAATTGGAATGTGGAAATTAGGAGAAGGTGTGGAGTTAAAAAAAGTAGGTCAGAGGGCTGAAAGGGGGTTTTGGGGTGGTTTGGTCATTTAGAGAGAATGGATCAAAGTAGAATGACTTGGAGAGCGTATAAATCTGTAGGGAAGGAAGGCGGGGTAGGGGTCGCCCCAGAAAAGGTTGGAGGGGGGGGGAAAGGAGGTTTTGTGGCGGGGGGGTTGGACTTCCAGCAAGCATGTGTGAGCGTGTTAGAATGGAGTGAATATAGACGAAGGGTTTTTGGGGGCATGACGATCTGTTGGAGTGTGAAAGGTAACATTTTGTGAAAGGATTCAGGGAAACCATTTAAATTTGGGGTTTATTTTGGCTTGAGTCCTGGAAAGGGGGAATACAATGCCTGAACTTTAAAGGAGGGGTTTGGGATAGTGACAGCTGGGGGGGGCTATTTGGCTGTTGTATCTGATGCCTCTGCAAAGACAGTGATTATGTATGAGTGTGGTGAAAGTTTGGGGAAAGATGAAAAGTATTTTCTTTTGGGGATTTTTTTTTAGGGGGCACCCTCCCCGGGGGGAGACGGCCGACTTGTTAAAAAAAAAAAAAAATTTTTCTTTTTTATTATATAACTGAAATTTTTTATGGCATTCTTTGATTTTGTTTAAAAAACGACGAAAATTTTCAAGGAGAAAGGGGAAGAGAAGCAAGTTGCCCTCAGCTAAGAATGTTTTATGCAATGGAAAACAAGGAATACCTCTAAAAAATTTTTCAAGATATTCACAGAAAACAAAAATTTCCCCCTTAAGAAAAAGGGGTCCAAATTGCACCAAGGAAAACTAGAGAAAAAAAACAGTAATTTACAGGAAGGGGAAAACCCTTTTCGCTGTTTTTTCCCTGTCGATCCCCAGCGAAGAACCGATCTCGTCAATGATAGCTTTAGAAAAGTTATCCATGTGCCGGATGATGATAGCAGTTCATCAGGCAGATCAAACAGTTATACCAAAGGTAAGGGGTTGGGGACAGCCTCTCCTCACTTAAATGACATACTCGTTTACCGACGTGGTCTTGGGAAAGGAACTCCGTTGTTAAGTGAGGAAAGGCTGTATATTAACCCTTTCAGGGTCCGTGCCGTAGTTCTACGGCTTTGAGTTTTGGTTCCAAAAACCTAGTTCTACATCATGAGCTCAGCTCACTCAGATAAGCTTTTTGTGGAAAAATTTGGGCCAGATATGAGAGAATACATCTATGTTTAAGTTGGGGCCACATAAAACAAACCTTTTTGCACACAGGTAATGAGAGAAAAAAAACCGTAATTTTTGATTAAAACAGCGACTTTGCAGTGTTTTTCGTATACTTTTTTTTTGTTATATTTGCGATTTCCTGGTCTCATTTGATAGAATGGAAGATATATTACAGATTTTAAAAGATGATTTTGATTGGTTTTAGTATTGGAAATGGCTTGAAACTGAGCCCAAAATAGCGGAAATTTAAATTTTTTTCCGTGTTAAAGTAAACAAATGACCTCCCCGTCAAAAGCGCCAGCTGGTGGGGCTAATATACGTTCACAAATGTGGTGATATTATTTGTACAATTATTATAATATTGCATAATATTTAAAACTTCCTTTTTTTTGGGTTTTAAAAAAAATTCATTATGTGAAAAAAAAATAAAAATGGAATTCATTTGTAAAGACTAAAAAAATAACTAATGAACATAGAAAATGTTAGTTTAGTGCCAGGAATGCCTGTATTGTTTATTCTGCACCCTATTTTAAATTGGGGAAAATTTTTTTTAATTTTAAAATTAAATTGGTTTTAAAATTTCCAATTTTTTAATCACTTTATTTTGGAGTTGAAACAGTTGACTGGGCGATTTCTTGTGCTCAACCCCATAGAATAGAAGTAATACTAGTGAAATAGCTATGAATTTGGTCTACTGGAGTAATGAAAAGGCCAAAAAAGGGAGTCAAAGTCGGCAAAATCGCCATGCGTAAAAAATTTCTGACACATCAAAATTCAGAGCATAATTTTGTCAATTTTCAATCAAATTTCATATTTTTTTTTTTATTCCTTCCCCAAAAAAAAATTCTCTACCATTTCATAAGAAAAATAAAAATTTTTTTTTTTTAAAATTTTTAAGACACTGGCGCACCCCCCCTTCCAAAAAGGCCAACCCAAGGGGGTTTAAGAGAGTTTCACCTGCTCAGCAAGCTTTTTCAGTCAAAATACAGAGTAGAAAACAGAAGTAGTGGAGTTGTAGATATGGGTAATCAGTCCATCAGTCTTGAAGAAGGGGGTGAGTTTCAGATGGTCAGTCCCTGGGCTTGAAGAAGGGGGTGAGTTTCAAAATGGTCAGTCCCTCCCCCCCAAGAAGAGGTGTTTTTAGATGGTCAGTCCCTCATCTTGAAGAAGAGGTGAGTTCCAGATGGTCAGTCCCTCAGTTTTGAAGAAGAGGTGAGTTTCAGATGGTCAGTCCACCCCGTCTTGAAGAAGAGGTGGGGTTTAGATGGTAAAATCCCTCAGTCTTGAAGAAGAGGTGATTTCCCAAGGGCCCCTCCCTCCAACTTGAAGAAGGGGGTGAGTTCCAGATTAGTCCCCCCCGTCTTGAAGAAGAGGTGAGTTCCAGATGGTCAGTCCCCCAGTCTTGAAGAAGAGGTGAGTTTTAGATGGTCAGTCCCCCAGTCTTGAAAAGGTGAGCTTAAAAGGTAAGTCCCCCAGTTTTTAAGGGGAAAGGGGGAGCTTCAGATGGTCAGTCCCTAAATCTTGAGAAAGGGGAGTTTCAGAGGGCCCGTCCCCCAGTCTTGAAGAAGAGGTGAGCTTCAGATGACCCCGTTCCTCAGTCTTGAAGAAGAGGTGAGTTTCAGATGGTGAGTTGCAGAAACCCCCCTTAAATGCAAAGCTTTTTGGGGGAAAATAAGACTTGTTATCTAAGAGGCAACTTATAGTAGTGTCGATCGGGGTTCAGAGAACCGACGGGGTTTTTAATTAGGACATTTGATGGACTGGTCCCTCGACCCCCAAGCTGAGGGACTGATTACCTCAAGCTCCTTCTGATCTTCAATCATTGTCCCTACATTGGATTGAGGAAGCCACTGGTTGGCAAAAAGTTTCAAGAATAAAGGTAGCCAGGTGTTGCACAAGTATTTCCCCTGTTTTCTGGCATATAAGGTGCACCTTTTACCAAAAAAAATTTTTTTTCCGGTATTCTTACCAATCTTATTTCTTCTGTTCAGCCCCAAAGTTGAATGGGGCCCGGCGATGACATATGCTCAAGGTCAGGGGGGGAGGGGGGGCTTTGGGGTTTAAATATCAGGGTCATTAAACCCGAATATGGTTGCTGATTTACAGTTATCATACTTCTGTTGTGCACCTTATGAAGGGGGACCTGCTTCACAGTGTTTCACTTTACAGCGTTTTTTTTGTTTCATTTTTTCAGTATTTTGCTAATGCAGCAGTTTTCAATTATAGCCATTCTTTTTATTCAGACTTCCTACAATAAAAATATTCGCCACTCACTATAAGCTAAAGATAAAAAAATTTTAAGGTAAGAATTTTTGTACTGTATATGTTTTTTTACGCCATCTCATGACTCACAAATTTGTAATGACACCATTACAAAAAAACCAAAACCCCAGGTGGTTCGGGGTCAGAAAAAACCCCGACACGGGAAACCACTGGGCCAGTGGCTTACGCGGGCGGGTTTTAACTCTTGGGCCTGGGTTCCCCCCCCCCCGTGGGGATTTTTTTTTAGGCCTATCTCTGTTGCTCACTTAATATATGATAGTGTAAACATGTTATCAGGTTTTTTTATGCATTTGAAAGGGAAAAAAAAAAAAAAAAATATTTTCACTTAACAGCGTTTTTTGTTTTTCAGCAGAAAAACCCGGGAAACCCAACCATTTTATGGGGCCCCCACAGTACCCAAAAAACCTAATTTACTATAAAGGGGGGCCCCCCGTAGAAAACCTGGAACCTATCCTTCTATATAAGGGGGGCCCTTTTCAGTAGCCCAGAACCTAACCTACTATATAAGTGACCCCCATAGTAGCCGGGGAAACCCAACCGTTTTATAAGTGGGGGTCTACAGTAGCCCAGAACCAACCCATTGTATAAGTGGGGCCCTACAGTAGCCTGGAACCTAACCTGCTGTATAAGTGGGGCCCTACAGTAGCCGGGGAAACCCAACCTGCTGTAAAATGGGGCTTTACAGTAGCCCAAACCCCCCACTGTATAAGGGGGCCCCACAGTAGCCTGGAGCCTAACCTACTGTTTAAGGGGGACCTACTGGAAAATATGGTATTTAATCAACATATAGAAAAGGGTTTTATAAATAAAAAAATTGAAAAAAATTTACAATGCAGTACAAGTATTATGATATTATCTTACAGAGGTGGGGGAAATGG
This sequence comes from Cherax destructor, assembly GCA_009830355.1. Classification (NCBI taxonomy): domain Eukaryota; kingdom Metazoa; phylum Arthropoda; class Malacostraca; order Decapoda; family Parastacidae; genus Cherax; species Cherax destructor. Next base: position 719 of record WNWK01020085.1, on the reverse strand, counting down.
GGTGGAAAACCCCGAAGAAAATCCTCTCCATCGATCCATCTGATCCGGCTCCCCCGTGTCAGTCACCAAGTTTATCAAAAAACCGATAAAAGGACTGTGTATTATATTATCTATGCTCTTGTTTTAGTGGTGTATTGAGTAGTGGAAAGATGCAGTGGGGGAATGTAATGTATGGTGACTTATGCAGTGGGAAGTGTATGGTGACTTATGGGGGAAAGTATTTTGGGACTCCCATACAACGGGAGGGAGGATGTATAGTGACCCCATTTAGGGGAAAATAATACAGTGGTCCTTCGGTTTTTCCGAAAATTCGTTCCAGAATGCTGCTCAAGTGCCATTACCAAACGAATTTACTTCCTTAACCCTTTCGGGGGGGGGGTACTTTCGTTTTACGAGCAGGGGTTGGTGCCATTAGTACGCCCAAATTCTGGGGGGCCCAAATTTAAGCAGAAAACGTCTGGTAGGCATACATATGAAAGAATGGGTCTGTGTGGTCAGTGTGCCATTAAAAAAAAAAACCCGCAGCACACACTGCCTAATGAGAAAAAAAAAACCTTTTTTTTATTAAAACAAAAAAAAATTTGCAGTCGATTTTCCCATGGTATTTATTGATGTATTCTCGTTTTCCCCTTTGGCTCAAAAATTTGTAGAATGGGGAAATATAAAATTCAAAAAAAAGAAAGATTTTAAAGGGGTTACAATGACAAGTACCTTGAAAT
>WNWK01020084.1:0-36544 GCA_009830355.1 Cherax destructor | reverse complement strand
AAAACCCCATTTAATCAACTACAGAAACGCAAGACTCATCGCCAGAAAGAAACACTCAATACCGAAGAATCCGGGAATCATCACATACCCAACAACTTAAACCAGAACAACGGCTTCTATAACATAGCTGAACCATTCCCAAAAAACTTTCAGTTTCAGATTATTTTATTTCTCTGTAAGGATTACAATGTGTGATTTACATTTATAAGACAATAAATACAAAGATGGCCAAGCATCTGCATGCCTGGGCATGCCGGGAGGGCTACTCATATACTTATCCAATTTTTAAAGCTACCCAAGGTTCTAGACTCTATCACCCTACTCTGAAGATTGTCACATAGATTTTCCACCTGACTGGGGATTTCCACCTGACCCAGCATTTTCCACCTGACCCAGCATTCTCCACCTGACCCAGCATTCTCCACCTGACCCAGCATTCTCCACCTGACTAAATCCAAAATGCACATGTACTTTTATCCAGGTAGATCTGTTTGTGACTGATAAAGCCCACTTTTGGGCGAAACGTTTCAATAAAGGTTCACATTATACTGCTTAATGTTTATATTTCCATTGTGTCGGTATTTTATAAATTTTTTTCCATTCACATTGCCAGGGATATATACCATATTGGGGTGTATATAAATATTGGCAGTGTATATATACCATATTGGCAGTGTATATATACTCATATTGGCAGTGTATATATATAATTGGCAGTGTTTTATACTCATTGTTAGTGTATATATACTCATATTGTCAGGGGTATATATACTCATATATTACCTTTTTTTAATCCCTATTCTAGTTTTTACAGTATTCTTGACTGATGGTGAAGAGGTGAGAAAAGCAGCTTGATCAGTCATGTATACACAGCTTGAGGTCTGAATGTGACCAAAAAACAAATATGTAGAAATTACTGCCAAGGAGATTAAGGAAATTACCGTGGACCCCTGAGTACCGTCACTGGGCTGGTCACCTCCTTGTGAAGGTTCTAGTTATCCATCCTATCATATTCCCTGATAATAATTTTTTAACCTCTACCCGGTTTAAAAGGGGTTTAGCGTCCCATGTATGGTTGTGGTTGAGCGTTCAAAATTTTTTGGTTGTAAGGTTGAGCTTTCCCCATGTATGGTTTGGGTTGAGCTCCACATGTTGGTTTTGGTTGAGCGTCCCCAGTATGGTTGTAAGGTTGGGTCCCCATGTATGGTTGAAAAGGGTTTAGGCCCCACATGTTTTTTTTAAAAGGGGTTTACGCCCATGTATGGTTGTAAGGTTGAGCGTCCACATTGGTTTTGGTTGTAAAAGGGTTTACGCCCCATGTAGGGGTTTGGGTTAAACGTCCCATGTATGGTTGTAAGGTTGACCCCCCATGTATGGTTGAAAGGTTAAAGCCCCCATGTATGGTTGAAAAGGGTTAGTGCCACATGTATGGTTGAAGGTTGGGGTCCCCTGTATGGTTGAAAAGGGTTTAGGTCCACATGTTTTTTAGTTTGGTAAGGGTTGAAGGGGGGTCCACATGTATGGTTGTAAGGTTGAGGTCCACATGTATTTGAAAGGTTAAACGTCCACATGTATGGTTGAAAGGGTTGGGGCCCCCACATGTATGGTTGTAAGGTTAAAGGTCCACATGTATGGTTGAAAAGGGTTTAGTGCCCACATGTATGGTTGTAAGGTTAGTGTCCACATGTAGGGTTTTTGGGGCCCTTTTGGGGGTTGAGTGCCCAATTTTGGTTGTAAGGTTGAGGTCCACATGTATGGTTGAAGGTTAGGTCCACATTATGGTTGAAAGGTTGAGTGTCCAATGTATGGTTGAAAGGTTGAGAGTCCACATGTATGGTTGTAAGGTTAGCGTCCACATGTATGGTTGTAAGGTTGAGTGCCCACATGTAGGGGGTTTTTTTAAGGTTGAGAGTCCAATGTATGGTTGTAAGGTTGAGGTCCAATGTATGGTTGTAAGGTTGAGTGTCCACATGTATGGTTGTAAGGTTGAGCGTCCATGTATGGTTGTAAGGTTGAGTTTTCCAATGTATGGTTGTAAGGTTGAAGTCCATATGTAGGGTTTTAATAAGGTTGAGGGGGGTCCACATGTATGGTTGTAAGGTTGAGCGTCCACATGTATTGTTGAAAAGGTTGAGTGTTAAATGTAGGGTTTGGGAAGGTTGAAGTCCATATGTATGGTTGAAAGGTTAGTGTCCACATGTATGGTTGTAAGGTTGAGAGTCCATATGTATGGTTGTAAGGTTGAGCGCCCACATGTAGGGTTTTAAGGTTAGTGTTCACATGTATGGGTTGTAAGGTTGAGTGTCCATATGTATGGTTGTAAGGTTGAAAATCCATATGTATGGTTGAAAGGTTGAGCGTCCACATGTATGGTTTTGGGGTTGGGGTACATACCCAGGGGCAGACTTCAGGTACTTTACAATGACATGGCGGCGCATTGGTAGATGGATATACCTATGATGGTGGGGTACCAGATAACTCATACGGCTTTAGTTTTCCCATTTTCTTCCTTATAATAATATGTACGCAGGGGGGTATGTACATCATGTACGCAGGGGAGGTATGTACATACGTATGTATGCAGGGGAAAGGTATTTACATAATAGAGAAGTATGTACATACGTATGCCGGGTGGAGGTATGTACAAAAACGCAGTGGAAGTAGTACATAGGGATGTACGCAGGGAAAGGTTTTACATCCCGTATGTACGCAGGGGAGGTATGTACAAAAACGCAGGGGGGAAGTATTTACATACGTATGTACGCAGTGGGGATGTACATATATACGCAGTAAATTTTATGTGCATCCCGTATGTACGCTGGAGGTAGTACATATACCAGGGGGGGTATTTACATACATATGTACGCAGTGGAGTTATGCATATATACGCAGTGGAATTATGTGCATACGTATGTACGCAGTGGAGGTATGTACATATATGCGCAGTGGGGGTAATTTTACAATACGGGGGAAAGGTATGTACGTATATACGCGGGGGGGATGTACATATCCCGCAGGGAGGTATGTACGAAAACGCAGTGGGGGTATGTCCCGATATCCCCAGGGGAAAGGTATGTAGTATATACGCAGTGGGGGGGGTAGGGAAAATTGTACGTATATACGCAGTGGGGGGACAGGTATGTACGTATATGCAGGGGGTATGTACGTATACAATGTGTCTTCAAAACAGAGCTTCGTATTCCTCTGATTGAGGGAACTTTCATTTAGCACGATCAAACACAGCAACAGTAGCATAAATTTGATAAGTTTGAAGGTTATCTACTGTAAGTGGGGAGTGAGGTTGTAATTAACTTGTATTGTCTGATCAACAAAAAACTTTAATCCCTAAAATACTATTACGCTAAACTCAGCGTGTTTATGTATTGAGAGGTACAAACTTCTGGGTGTATACACTGAGATATAAACCGCTCCCTGTATATATATGAGATGTACAACTTTTTTTGGATACTAAGATATACACCTCTCGTTGTGTATACTAAGATATACACCTCTCGTTTTATACTAAGATATACCCCTTCGTTGTGTATATAAGATATACACCTCTCGGTGTATACTAAGATATACACCTTCTTTGTATACTAAGATATAATTTTTCCCTTGTGTATACTAAGATATACACTTCTCGTTGTGTATACTAAGATATACACTTCTCGTTTTAATAACTAAGATATACCCCTTCTCGTTGTGTATACTAAGATATACACTTCGTTGTGTAAAACTAAGATATACACTTCCGTTTGTATACTAAGATTTTACCCCTCTCGTTTTTATACTAAGATATACACTTCTCGTTTTTATACAAAGATATACACTTCTTTTATACTAAGATATACATTTCCCGTTGTGTATACTAAGATATACACTTCTCGTTTGTATACTAAGATATACACTTCTCGTTTGTATACTAAGATATACACCTCTCTTTGTATACTAAGATATACACCTCTCGTTTGTATACTAAGATATACACCTCTCGTTGTGTATACTAAGATATACACTCTCGTTTGTATACTAAGATATACACCTCTCGTTGTGTATACTAAGATATACACCTCTCGTTGTGTATACTGAGATATACACCTCTCTTGTGTATACTAAGATATACACCCTCGTTGTGTATACTGAGATATACACCTCTCGCTGTATACTGAGATATACACCTCTCGTTGTATACTAAGATATACACCTCTCGTTGTGTATACTAAGATATACACCTCTCGTTGTGTATACTAAGATATACACTTCTCGTTGTGTATACTAAGATATACACCTCTCGTTTGTATACTAAGATATACACCTCTGTTGTGTATACTAAGATATACACCTCTCGTTGTGTATACTAAGATATACACTTCTCGTTGTGTATACTAAGATATACACTTCTCGTTGTGTATACTAAGATATACACTTCTCGTTGTGTATACTAAGATATACACTTCTCGTTGTTATACTAAGATATACACCTCTCGTTGTGTATACTAAGATATACACTTCTCGTTTGTATACTAAGATATACACCTCTCGTTGTGTATACTAAGATATACACTTCTCGTTTGTATACTAAGATATACACCTCTCGTTGTGTATACTAAGATATACACCTCTCGTTGTGTATACTAAGATATACACTTCTCATTATGTATACTAAGATATACACTTCTCGTTGTGTATACTAAGATATACACCTCTCGTTATATATACTAAGATATACACCTCTCTTGTGTTACTAAGATATACACCTCTCGTTGTGAATACTAAGATATACACATCTCGCGTGTATACTGAGATAACACACACCTCGTTGTATACACGGCGACTACTTGAACTTAAAGTATTCGCCGGTACGTGACCCTGTCTGCTGCCTATAAATACCCCTTCTACCTGTCCTGTGTGTTAGTGTGACTTTGTAAATGGTCCAAGTCGGACCGAAACGTCGTCGTAGCTCCTCTCTTCTATGTGCGGGTTGTGTGTGTAAAGGTTTCTTCCAGATGGTGACCCGGCGAGGACGAGTCTTAGATGAGAGAGAGAGAGGGGAGGGGCAAGTGTGGGCAGTGCGGGAGTGACCCGCCCTTGTTATGCATAACACGCTGATAATACTGCTAACTCTTAGTTGTATGGTCGGGATAGGGGAGAGGGGTACCACCCTCGGTGTATGGAGGCGTGGAGGTGATGGTACCTCCCACAGTTACATGGAGGGGTTTGGTTGGGGGAGGCGGGAGGAGGGTTGATACGATCTCCAGATGTTATCTGATTCTTCAACTTGGTAATATCAAAGTGTCTCCCACAGACCCATTATTCACTCTTCATATAAGTTTATTTAAGAACAGGTACACTTAAGTACAATTATCATACATAGTTGAACATAAACCTAAATTACCTAGGACAACCTAAGAAGTCAGTGATTTAATACTCCTTGGTGTAGTTTTTCTATTAGCAGCCTATTAGAGTTTTTTTAATATTATTTATTATGTTACCGTCCAATAATATCACATCCTGTCCCAAGAGCGTTCTTGTGACCTGCTATACAGACCTCACATCACACTGTTGTCTCAGGTAATATACTTTCCTGTGACTGCGTTCACAGTTGTGCAAACATGTGAAAGCTGCTTAGCAGCACCTTGTTTGTTGCTAGTGTTTGTACTCGTCACTGCCTCACACAAAACGTTCTTTTAAATCCCTCCCAAAATGGTCAGGTCACTTAACTTTGTTTATCTCTTTTTCTGTCTACTCCGACACTTTTCAGTGCTTTGACAGTCATTAATGGACTTTCCTCAACTCCACCACAGGGTTCTGGTCATTTATATATTTGGACGATTTCGCTAATGTTTATAACAAGAATCTGGTCACTGCCTCCTGACAACTTGTAAGACATTCCACGCCCAGCCTTGGTTGTGTGCGGGTGTATTGAGGAGACCTCTGGTGGCCGATTTGTGAGATTTTATTTTCACAGCCATGACGGAGGGATACAGGCGCCGCGTAAACACCATTGGGATGAAGTACTTCAGGAGCGGTTTATCCGTCAAACGTGGACGTTGTCTTGCCGGCTATACTTGAATTCTCTGGTGTGGACCACTCAATTGTACGGCATAGCCCTTAACGGGGCACGCGGATCTTCGTGAAATTTGCATTGCGGCGGCGTATACCAGAGTTGTGGATAAATATCAGGACAAGCGGCTGGTGGTAATGCAAGGACTGGAGGTATGTGTAAAGGACGTTTCGGCAACTTACAAATGGATAAAGTTGTGAAACGTTCCATTTGAAGCTGGGGAAAGTGACATACAGGAAATGATGAAGATGTATGGGATTGTCCATGCTGTTACTGTTGGTAGATGGATGAATGGTCTTTACGCTGGTATGTTGGAAGGCACATATTCGGTAAAAATGACATTAAGGAATCCCATACCCTCCTTTATCTTAATGCATGGTTTCGCACTCAGGTATATGTTACCTATGTTGGACAGGTGCGTACCTGCGGTTGTGTGGGCAGGCGGGCACCTGGCGGTTGACTGTCAACGTAAAAAGGCCTGAGGAGGTAACGTCGGGAAGGAGAATATACTACGGACGAATGAAGGAGTGCAACAGGACGAAGAATTGGCAAGGAAACAAGGAGATGGTGTGAAGGAGGGCATGGTATGACAGGTATGGAGCGGGAAAGGGGGAGCAGGAGGAAAGAGTACAGGGAGAGGTGGACAGGGTGCAGCCTGCAGAATCTGTGGTGACTGGTGTAACGTTTATGGACGAGAGTCAGAGGGATGTACGGGAGGAGGCTGAGATCTTGGAGGATCTGAATGAGTTCATTCGAGGTGGTCCTTTGTCACTTGAGGAAGTGGCAGGGATGGGAGTGGGGAGAATCAAATTGATGTCAATGACGGCACTGAAGGACGAAGTGAAGTCCTGGGAAGACAGGACATCAAGTTGAGGTTCAGGAGTACAGTGTCAGTAGTGGTAGCAGAAATACATAGGGAAGAGAGTATGGAAGTAAGTGGAGACAAGGGAATCAAGGAAAAGGCCAGGGAAGAATCTGAGGATGACCTATTAACTGCTGCACAAAGGCCTGGTAAGAAGGTGTGGGCGGATGTGGTGCAGGAAAAGGAAGTAGGGTGAAGGGTAATGGTGATAGAAGGGATATAAAGGGTGATGGGAGGATTAAGGGAGGGTTGGAAGGAGCAACACAGGGAAAACTAGATAAAAGAGTACTGAAGCAGAAGGAAAACCCCAGCCCTTCACTTTAGGTGTGTAACGATGAATGTTAATGGCCTCAGGAACGAGGTCAAACGTAAATGGAGTTGAAGTAACATTGAAGAGGATGAGAGTAGATGTGATATTTTCCAAGAACACAATTATCAAATAGGATCGGAACTGGTAGTTAAGAGGTATAGGGTTTTGCGTGTGACAGGAGGCTTTCAAGGGTGGGGTGATGGTGGGTATTAGAGTCCAGTCCTTTTACCTTGTCATCATGGGAGCATGTGGGAAGTCGAGTGTAAGGAGTGAACGGGAGTGGGGTGGGGTACAAGTAAGTTTCCTTGGGGTATATATGCCGGCTGTTGCTAATAGGAGTATCAAGGATGATTTTGTTAATAACGAGTTGACGTATGCTTTCAGAGGATTGCCCCAAGTACGATTATAGCTAGGGGATTGGAATAGTGTGATTCGGATTAGGGATGTGGAGCCCCGAAGAGGGGTGTTTTAGGGTCTCTAAGGGATGTATTGGGGCGGTGAGGGGTGGTGGATGTGGTGGGGAAGGATGAGTTGGTGGAATATACTTTCTTAAGGAATAATTATGCGGCAAGACTGGATCGAATATACGTGACAAGGTCGGTGGATGTGCGAAAGGTGGAATGCTTTGATTTGGGTTTTCAGATCACAGGGGTGTGTTATTTGAAGGAGGTGGGAAGGGTTGTGCATGTGTATAGAGTTTTGGAAGTGAATACGAGGTTATTGGAAAGGGAAGGAGGAGGAGGCATTTGAGCAGTGGTGGGAAGGGTTGTGGGGGATAGGGATAAAGTCAGTTGTTAAATGGTGGAATGAGACAGGGAAAGTGAAATTAGAAAGTATTATGAGAGGGTTGGCGGTGAGAAATGAGGTATAGGTATGGGTATCAGAGGTATTTGGAGGGCTTTAGGTGAGTGTCAGGGTGGGGATTGGAGGAAAAATTATGGTGAGGTGGTAGAGTTGAGGGCAAAGTTAAGGAAATACAGGAGGAGAGATTTCATGGACTAAGGATTCGAAGTGGTATGGAAGAAGTTTTGTGGGGAATAAAGTGTCAAAGGTAGTGTTAAGAAATTTTCAACGGCGAAGGAAAGGTATGTTGATAGAATCATTGAAGGTGGAAGGGGTGAGAGGGTATCAGGAGGAACGGTACTGAGGACACGGAGGATGGGGAGTACGCAGAGGGTTGGTTTTGTAACAAATATGAAAAGGGAGACAGATGAGGAGGCTAAGAGTAGGATATTGAGGTGGAATTATTAGGTGAGGAAGAGAGGAAGGAATGTGAGGAAATTTTGGAGGAGAGTATGGGAGGCGGTGAGGGTTTGAGATTGGGAAAGTCGCCTGGCATGAGCGGGTTGCAGGGGAATGTATGTTAAGCATTGGCAGGTTTTGAAGGGTAATCGTTAAAATGGTAAATGAACTGAAGAGGAGAATATGGGTGAGTCGATGAGAACGGGGTTGTAGTACTAGTGGCGAAAGGGAGTATCAGGAGGGTTAGGTGATTATAGGGAATAGCATTATTGACTGCAGATTATAAAATATTTGCAAGGTTTTAGCAAACAGGATCAAAAAGGGTTAGGGAATGTTGCATGAGGACAATACGGGGTGCCGGGACGGAGTATCAGAACGAGGGCATAGACGTATAAAGCAGTTTGTGAGAATAGTCAGATGGGAGGAGTATTGGGAGTGGATTGGCAGAGGGCAAATGATAGGGTGGACAGGGAAATGTTGTGGATATTTTGGGTAGGCAAGGGTTTGGGGAGGTAGTTATAGGATGGGTTCGAACTTTGTATGAGGGGGTTTAGTTAGGGTGCAAATTAATGGGAATGTGGGAAGAAAGGTGGAGATGAAGAAGGGTCTGCGGCAGGGATGTCCGCTGTCGCAGATCCTTTTGCCTATTACAGGATCCGTTTTATAGGTTGGTGGAGGAAGGTTTACGGAGGGTGACATGGAGGAGGATGCAGAGAGGTATTGTTGGTTATGTAGATGATACTACAGTGTTGGTCAGGTCTGAGAAGCAGTTGAGAATGATCAATGAGTTGGTTGAAAAGTTTGGGAAAAGCAACGGGAATGAGGGTGAATAAGGAAAAATCTAATTTATTGGAGGTAGGCAGTTGGTCGGGAATGTTGGAGAAACAGGAGGGATGGAGTTGTGTGAAAACTATAAAAATATGTGGGATAGTGTTCAGTGCTGATCCTTTGGTGGCTAGAGAGTAAATTCAAGATTGGTAGTGGATGCTGCTATTGATAGGATGAAGGATGGGAATGAGAGGGGTAACTTTGTTGCAAAGGGTGGTAGTTATTAACGTTTTAGTGTATAGTAAATTGTGGTTTAGGGCGGTGGTATATCCTCTCTTAGAAGTGGATGTGCAGCGGTTGTTGAAGTACGTGTTGAAGTTTGTATGGGGAATGGGAGACATTGGATGTGTAGGGAAGTAGTGGAAACGAGGGTGAGTGGGGGGTTAGGGTTGGTCCCCTTGGGTGTAGGTTAAGGAGTGTTTTTGTGAGGCATGAGTTTTTGATGAGGGGAGGAGAGGGGGACGAAACGTGGGATTGGTGATGAAGGAGGTGCGAAGGTGGTGGGAGGAAAGGATATATTGCTTTGTGAGGCTATTTTACGAGGTTGTGGTTATGAAGGAGCCGGGAAGGTGTAGAGTAAGCCGTTTGGATAGGTTGGGGATGGAGAGAATGGAGATGCAAGGGAGTGGGGTTTATCCTTTGTATGATTGGAAAGGAATTTGGGGGTGGTTAAAGAAGTTGAAGGTGCACCCAAGGGTGAGGAAACAGGGTATAGGTTTCTTCAGGGTATTTTGGCGTCCAGGGCCCAGCTTTATGTGATGGGGTTGAGTGGGGATGGGTATTGCCGTAGGTGTGGGGAGGTAGATACAGCTTATCACGCCATCTATTTTGTGAGGGTTTGGAAGCAGTAAGGAAATGGTTTGGGGAGTTTTGAGGATGGTAGGTGGGGAGGGGTATCCGTTTTGAGGGCTTTGAGTTTAGATTTGGGAGTTTCTCGGAAAGCATACGTAGAGGATGTCTTATTTGGTGTTGGATTTTATACATATATCTTGGGGTATGAGGGACGTAGAGGGATGGTTCGAATAAGGGCTTTAGGAGCGGGTTTATAGGACAAAATGTAGGAATCGGAGTTTGTATAGTGGGGTATGGAACAGGGCTTTTCGAGTGGTTATCAAGAGATGACAGTGAATAGCATGTTGAGGGTGCCAAGGTGAAAGGACTGGTGTTGATTATGGTAGAAGTCACGGGAGGTGAAATGGGTAGAGGTGGGTAGGAGGATAGTAATGTAGGTAGGGAGGGGAGAGGGGGTGGGGGGGTTTGTGTTTTAAAGGGATTGGGAGGAGGGGGTAGTAGCTGGGTATTATAGGTTCGGCAATAGATCAGGAATGGGCGGGGATTTTCTGGTTCAGTGCTCTAGTCTGGGAAATAAGATAATAAAAGTAGTGGTATTGTTCATAGAGACACAATATTAAATGCAGACATGCATATACAGGGGCGACGATAAAATGTACATATATTAGGATGTGTTGCTTATATAAACCTATATCTGGGGAAACTTAATTGTTAGGGATCCCATTTGAAGAGATCCTGTTCTTTTAGTTCTGAGTAGTGCATTAAGTGGTAGGTCCTGATTGATGGGTTATGGTGTTTTCAAAATAATAACTCATAAGGATATGTCCGGCTATTGTATAATGTGAATGTCAATTTATGTAATTTTGTAGAGTTGAGGCGATGCTGATACTTATTGTGAAAAGGTTAATGATAACTCACTAGGTTTCTGTTGTAATTTCTAGGTTATGTTTTGCTGTGTATGTGTTTATTATATTTTGTTAGAACTTACAATTTTGTGCAGCATCTGATTGTATAACGTGTTAATTTTCTAGTGTGTTTTTCTATGTGTGCACCACGAACGTGTATTGTGGCAGATTTTTCGGTGTAGTTGTGTGATGTTGTGCTGTAGACATAGTGTTGTCTACGTAAGTGATAGCCAGATGATAATGTATTTTCTTTTGAGAAACTGTTGTCGTGTAACCTCTTGTTATGGGGTACAGTTTTGTTGTGTGTTATGGTAAATCACCTGTTTTTCATAAAAAAACATAAGGTTTCTTATTCAGGTGTTTTTGGACCATGAATGTACGGTTTCATTGTATAGTTTTGTTTGTTTGTATAGACCCATTAAGAATAAGACAAGGTGTAGGTTTTGTTGAACATATTGTTATATTGTGTGCAGTTTGCACGGGTTGTTTTTGGATATATTGATAGATATGTTTTTTATGTTCTGTTTGTGGTTTTTTAAATGGCCTGTTTTGTCCATGAGCATATATAGTTTATGTTTTTGTATATATTTGTCTTAAATAAAATATAAAAAAAAAAAAAAAAACTTGTAAGACGGCACTCCTAGACGGACTGTCTCACACGCCTCAACTTTTCTGTATACAAGAATTGGATAACTTTCACCAGGCATCCTGTCAGTCCTCTTACCAAGCTGGCTTCATATGATTTCCATATTCCAACTTGCTATACTTTTAAATTTGGTGACTTTCTCTTCAGTTACCGAATGCCATGAAAATACTATATAGACTACTAATTGTTGCAAGACAGATTTTGTTTTAATTTCTAAGTTTTCCTGGGGTTTTGGCAGGTAAATCCTTATTTATCCCGTATTCTTATCTAAACTAGACAAATGTTCTTTCTGGACATGAAATTATTCATTATCAGGCACTGCGCTTGTGTCTGGGAGTGTTTTGATCGAAGCTTGTACTGTGTGTAGGGTCAAGGGAAAGTTGGATTTTATGTCAAGGAGTCGCTCATATACACTGAGCTCTGAGCATCACTAATAATGTAGTTGAAGTTGTGTTTTTCGTACAAACCACTGGATACAACCTCCCAGCAGTTCAATGACAAGTAACTGAAGATCGAACATAATCTTGATAATTTACTAAACCCATCCTCAAATACTCTTCTGCTAGGAGACTAGCTTGGAGAAACAGTCCCACAAAACAGAATTATTATTCCTCCGCAATAAATTCGCCTTAAGCATGCAGACTGCTTCACCGACAAGCCTTGGAAACACCTTAGACCTTATATTTACGAACACTAGTCCAGGACATTACAGTGTCGAAGACTGCAAACTCAGACCACAACATAATCAAGATACAGACCTGCGTGCACAGTAGTCTGGGACAGAGAAACATGGTCAATAATGAGGACGATTTTAACAGATTCATCTTTAACAAGAACAGTATCATCTGGGATCAAATAAATCGTAACCTTAGAGAGATGTGCTGGGAAGATGACAGGATAACCCATGATCTAAACCAGTTCCTCGGGAGAATGAGCTCTTTGGTGCCCGAAGTATACTCCAGACACTTATACGGCAAAGGAGAAGTTGCGAATTCGAGAGAGAGCGAGAGATGCATTCACTCTACAGGCGACATATAACAGAGATTCTCATAGGCAACAGAACCTCTGAAACACAAAGAGGAACTATAGCTAGAGCAATAGAGACCATCGAGTACAAACTGATTACATCATATAGTCAAAGAGAGACAGAGGCAGCAAAGAGCCATAATTGAAATTAGAAAAAATCCTAAATATTTTGTTTCCTATGCAAAATCCAGGTCAAAAGCCTTATCCAGTATAGGGTCTTTAATTAAAAAGAACAGATCATTCGCTGATAACAATAAGTAAATGAGTGAAATACTGAAGTCACAATACGACTCTGAATTCAGTGATCTTCTGATCAGTCTACAGATCAAAGACCCTTAAAAGATTCAAAACCCTGCTAACATCTCCACAATTTACGATGTATCCTTCTCCCCAGTTGACTTCGAAGAAACCATCGACAGCATGCCCAAGCATTCTGCTCCTGGCAAAGACTCTCGAGCCTTTAATATTTTATGGAGAAGTAATCTGAAGACAGGTGTCATCCCACAGTCACTGAAAACCACTGATATTGCCCCACTTCACAAAGGAGGCAGAAAAGTGATTACAAATAACTATAAGCCAATAGCCTTAACTTCACACGTTATCAGCATCTTTGAATGGTTCCTACGAAGTAGGATTGGTAATCACCTGGAATCCCAACAGCTTGCACAATCCAGGGCAGCATGTGCAGGAGCAGGTCGCTCCTGATTTTCACAATTGTTACATCACACTGATACGGTCTTAGATGCTCTAGAAGACAAGCTAAATGCTGATGTAGTTTACACTGATTATTCAAAAGTGTTCAACAAATGCGACGGCCATGGAGTGATTATGAACAAAATATTTGCAAAATAAATAACTGGAAGAGTAGGCGCAAGGATATTTAACTTGGTGGCACATTAAACCCCGAGAGCAGCAGTAAGCACTGGCTGCCACAGTGTAAACACAGGCTGCCAGTGTAAACACAGGCTGCCACAGTGTAAACACAGGCTGCCACAGTGTAAACACAGGCTGCCAGTGTAAACACAGGCTGCCACAGTGTAAACACAGGCTGCCACAGTGTAAACACAGGCTGCCACAGTGTAAACACAGGCTGCCACAGTGTATACACAGGCTGCCACAGTGTAAACACAGGATGCCAGTGTAAACACAGGCTGCCACAGTGTAAACACAGGCTGCCACAGTGTAAACACAGGCTGCCACAGTGTATACACAGGCTGCCACAGTGTAAACACAGGCTGCCACAGTGTATACACAGGCTGCCACAGTGTAAACACAGGCTGCCACAGTGTAAACACAGGCTGCCAGTGTAAACACAGGCTGCCACAGTGTAAACACAGGCTGCCAGTGTAAACACAGGCTGCCACAGTGTAAACACAGGCTGCCACAGTGTAAACACAGGCTGCCACAGTGTAAACACAGGCTGCCAGTGTAAACACAGGCTGCCACAGTGTAAACACAGGCTGCCACAGTGTATACACAGGCTGTCACAGTGTAAACACAGGCTGCCACAGTGTAAACACAGGCTGCCACAGTGTAAACACAGGCTGCCACAGTGTAAACACAGGCTGCCACAGTGTAAACACAGGCTGCCACAGTGTAAACACAGGCTGCCACAGTGTATACACAGGCTGCCACAGTGTAAACACAGGCTGCCACAGTGTAAACACAGGCTGCCACAGTGTATACACAGGCTGCCACAGTGTAAACACAGGCTGTCACAGTGTAAACACAGGCTGCCAGTGTAAACACAGGCTGCCACAGTGTAAACACAGGCTGCCACAGTGTAAACACAGGCTGCCAGTGTAAACACAGGCTGCCACAGTGTAAACACAGGCTGCCACAGTGTAAACACAGGCTGCCAGTGTAAACACAGGCTGCCAGTGTAAACACAGGCTGCCACAGTGTAAACACAGGCTGCCACAGTGTAAACACAGGCTGCCACAGTGTATACACAGGCTGCCACAGTGTAAACACAGGCTGCCACAGTGTAAACACAGGCTGCCAGTGTAAACACAGGCTGCCACAGTGTATACACAGGCTGCCACAGTGTAAACACAGGCTGCCACAGTGTAAACACAGGCTGCCAGTGTAAACACAGGCTGCCACAGTGTAAACACAGGCTGCACAGTGTAAACACAGGCTGCCAGTGTAAACACAGGCTGCCACAGTGTAAACACAGGCTGCCACAGTGTAAACACAGGCTGCCACAGTGTATACACAGGCTGCCACAGTGTAAACACAGGCTGCCAGTGTAAACACAGGCTGCCACAGTGTAAACACAGGCTGCCAGTGTAAACACAGGCTGCCACAGTGTAAACACAGGCTGCCACAGTGTAAACACAGGCTGCCACAGTGTGAACACAGGCTGCCACAGTGTAAACACAGGCTGCCACAGTGTAAACACAGGCTGCCACAGTGTGAAGCTCTTACTCAAAGCTTGGTACTGTTTTTCATTCTTATATTCAACACTAACAAGAACATAACTCATGGCACCGTAACATCCTTTACTAATGACACCAGAATCTTTGAGAGTGGCGTCAGTAGAAGACAGCGAATCTTCAGGCGGATATACCTGGAGTATACCTGAAGGGTGTTCCGGGGATCAACGCTCCTGCGTCCCAGTCCATGACCAGCCCTCGTGGTGGATCAGGGCCTGATCAACCAGACTGTTACCACTGGCAGCACACAAACCGACGTACAAACCACAGCCAAGAAGTACAGGTCAAGGGACTTCAACCATTCCCAGAAATCTAGGTGCTTTATTGTACTTATACAAGCAGTGAAAGTTCTCTGTATATTCTCCAGGACAACAATTTCGCCTGCCTTGAAAGGGGCAATATTCCAGCCTACAGAGAACAAACGACTTCAAGAGAGTCATCACTGGTTTGGCATCCCTAGTTTTGAAGGTTCTCGATTATCCATCCTATCATTTATCTAGCAGATGTGGTAGATACATTGTTGTGATCTTTGAAAATGAGATTCTCTGACATTATCACTCCCAGGTCACCTTAGTTTTCCGCTCTATTGTGAGGTTAGATTTTTTTTTTTTACTCGAATCCAGTTTTTATTTCCTTGAGTTTTCCAGAGCGGAGTAACTGAAATTTGTCTTCACTGAACTTCATATTGTTTTCTGAGGCCCATTTAAAGACTTAGTTAATGTCCACTTGGAGATTTGCAGTGTCCTCAATGGATGACACTGTCACGCACATTCTGGTATCATCAGCAAATGAGGACACGGTGCTGTGATAGGAGAGAGTACTGTACATTGTGAAACAGAGCTTTTTGCTGTAGCCTCCACTGACTTTACTCTGTTTACTATTATTCTTTGTGTTCTATTTGTTAGGAAGTTATAGATCCATCTACCAACTTTTCCTGTTATTCCATTATCACGCATTTTGTGTGCTATTACACAATGGTCACACTTGTCGAAGCTTTCGCAAAGTCTGTGTATACTACATCTGTATTTTGTCTTCCAGTGCATCCAAGACCATATAATAGTGATCCAGTAGTTGTGAAAGTTAGGAACGACCTGCTCTAAACCCGTGCTTCCCTGGGATGTGCAACTGATGTGTATCCAAGTAGTTGGTGATCTTTCTTCTTAGAACCCTTTCAAAGATTTTTATGATGTGGGACGTTAGTACTATCAGCCTGTAATTCCTTGCAATTGCTTTACTGCCACCTTTGTGGAGTGGGGCTATGTCTGTTGTTTTTAGTGACTGTGGGATGACCCCTGTGTCTATGATCCCTCTCCATAAAATATTTAAGGCACGTGAAAGGGGTTTCTTGCAGTTCTTGATGAACACGGAGTTCCAGGAACCTGGGCCTGAAGCAGAGTGCATGGGCATGTCATTTATTGCTTATTCAAAGTCCTGTGGTGTTAGGGTTATATCCGAAATTCTTGAATTAACCATATTTTGAGTCTTGTTCATAAAAAAATAATGTATGATATAACCCAAGACTTCCAGTGGACCCCAAACAACAATATGATGTTTAATGAAGACAAGTTTTAATTGCTCTGTTATGGAAGAAATGAAGATTGTAACGGAGTACAGGACAAACTCAAATAATTCAATAGAGTGAAAGTCCCATGTGTAAGACTTGGAAGTAATGATGTCTGAAGATCTTACATTCAAGGATTATAATGTTGTCATTGTTATCGCAAAGAAAAATGACAGGTTGGATAACTAGAACTTTCAAGACAAAAGATGCTGAGTCACTTGTTCTCTTAAGGCTGGAATACTGTTGTATATTGACGACCACCTTCAAAGCAGGCCAGATTGCTGAACTGGAAAACTTTTCAAGAAAATATATTATTTACACCTAAAAAAATTCTAGAGGGACTGGTTCCAAACTTGACACCGAAATCACTCCGTATGACAACACGAGACTTGGCAGACGGTGCAAAATACCTCTACTAAAAAGCATGGGAGCGACAAGTACACTAAGAGATAACTTGAGTGTCAGAGATCCCTGACTCTTCAACGCCCTCCCTTCGTGCATAAGGGTAATTACCAATAAATAAAACTTTAAGAGTCTTCAAGTGGAAACTGGGCAAGTTTCTCAAATCAATGCCTGACCGACTGGACTGTGGATCGTAAGTTGCAGTAACAACCTTTTATCAGGCCTTGATCCACCAGGAGGTCTAGTCTGGGACCGAGGGAACTGACCCACGGAACGTCCTTGAGGTATCCTTCAGGTACACTGCATCTCTCATCTTGTTTACTTCCATGACTTATAGAATTATTACTGACATAAGTTAGCACCTTCAATTGTTGCAGCCTTCAACTCAGCAAACAAACTCTTGTGGCCCATCATTTCTCTTCTTGAAATCTTACTTCCCCCACACGTCATCTTGCGAGAGCTGGATACACAACTGTTATTTCCTTATTTCATCCAAGGACGACGGCTGGAGACTGCCAGCATTTTCACAACAGATTTATATGTACCCACTAGAATCATCGTCATCGCTACTCAATCCACCTCATCATTTCTTATAGTCTGAGGCTCCCAGGGAGCGCTACAAGCGATGTAGGCTTGTCACACCTCACTCCCCACCGTCCTTCAATGACGTAAATGTTAAATCTTCAATAAGTACTGGGTCTTTTTTTTTTTTTTTTTTTTTTTACGGGGTTCCTTGGCCAGTTTTATTGTTCCTTAGTTAACGACCGTTTAATTTCTCTCAAGGGCTTCCTCTTTACCTGTTATTTTGCCGTGCTGACTCAGCAATTGTAAAACTGCTGGTCACAGTAAATAATTAGCAGGTTAGTTTTACTCAATTGTCAACCAGACTTCTGGAGATCCTCCATCACCGCTGATTGAGAGAAACAGCGCGCTCAGGACGCTATAACGAACATATCAAAGCTGGTTGAGAGAAACAGTGTGCTCAGGACGCTATAACGAACACATCACCGTTGGTTGAGAGAAACAGTGCGCTCAGGACGCTATAATGAACACATCAAACTCATATTTGTTCACACATACAAAAGCCTGTTGTTATGCTGAGCATTTCTGGTAGACTAAAATCAGAGATTTAAAATACATGATAATGTATTATATTGAATTCTAAGTTCAGTACAATTTTCTATAGTTAAAATTAATAAATGTAATGTTAATTTAACATTTCGTTGCTCAGCCTTGCTGGTGAGCGGACGTGTGCTGTCTCCCCTGGTGGCGTTTGGTAAAAGCTTGGATTTGCAAATGGCGCTGGGTGGTCGGAAGAGGATCAACACAGTTTGTGTGGACTTGCTCCATGGGGCAGTGACAGCAGAGAATATGGACGTGCTTCTGCCTGACATATTAAGGAGAACTTATGGTATAGAGAACGACATGTTGTCTGGGGTGGACATGAATGGACTTAAGCGAATTTTTGTGAAGTTTGGTGCTACCAGTGTTTACGAGACGATCGTGGAAAAGTACCAGGAACGCAGCATGTACATAAACCCTGGTGTTACTGTGCAACTTTGTGATGTCTCAAGAAGGTACACATGGATAAAAGTTCGCAATGTGCCTTTTGAGGCGGATTCAATGGACATGAACTCAGTGTTTGATAAATACGGGACCATTCATGCGACGACGCAAGGATGTTGGGCCGGGGACCCGTATGAGGGGCTGCCGGATGGGTCTTATGTTTTGAAGATGTCTCTTAAGTACCCCATCCCATCTTGTGTAATATTAGAGGAATTTCGCACACAAGTTTTTGTGACATATGTGGGCCAACAATGGACGTGTCGCCTATGTGGGGGATATGGACACATGGAGGCCCTGTGTGACAGGAGGCAGGAGGCCAGAGGTGCTCCTTACCAGCATAGCAGGCAGCAGTGGACTATGCAAAAGGATGACTGTAGTCCTGAGGAGGCGAATAGGGGAGCTGAGCGAGGAGGGGTGGGAGGGCAGGACGACTTGCAAGTGTCGGCCTGTGTCACCCTTCCTGACAATTCGCCTATGAGTGGGCGGTCCGCTGTGGGCGGCGACGACGTTGCTGAGGGGGTGGAGGGAGACGGTGGGGAATCCACACGATCCTTGGTGGAGGACATCATCAGTATGATGTAGGAGGGCATGGACAGGGCCTTGGGTCTGAGTCAAGAGACTGCAGCTGTGGAGTGTGTTCAGGCGAGTGGTGGGGCCATGGGCAGAGAGTTCATACAGACAGGAGTTGTGGAAGTGGATGTTCATGCGGAGGAGGGGCATGTGGCTGACATGCAGGTGGACCTAGGGTCGCAGAAACGAGCAGCTGTAATGTTGGATCCAGAGGATGTGCTAACACCAGCGCAAAGGCCTGGCAAAAAGCTGTGGGCAGCTGTGGTAAATGAGGGTGGTGGGGGCCTAAAGGACAAAGGCCTGTGAGGAATGCCGGGGGCATTCCAAGTGAGGATTCAAAAATGTGTCAAAAAGGGGGCAGAGTATCCAAGGGAAAGCCACCTTTGTCTTATTCCGGTGTCTAACGGTCAATGTTAGGGTTTGTGTAATGTGCGGAAGAGAGATTGGTTAGGGGGGTTTTGGGACGCTATCAGGTGGATGTGGCTTGCATGCAGGAGCACAATTATAAGATGGGTGGTGAGTTGGTCATAGCAGGGTATGTCCTGTATGTTGGGTATACATGTAGGTTGAAAGGAGGAGCAGCTGTTTTGATTCGGGAAACCAGCCCGTTTGTTGTGAGCCATTGGGAAGTGAGCGGGGATGGTAGGATTGTTCGAGTTGAGGGCTTATGGGGTAGGGAACGTGTAGGTTTTATGAGTGTATATGGGCCAGCAGAGGGTGATGGGGGAGTTAAAAGTAGGTTTGTGAGGGATGAGCTAGTGTATCACCTGCGGTCAATGCCGGTAGTGTCGATTGTGGGTGGGGACTGGAATTGTGTGACTAGTCGGAGAGATGTGGAGCCACGGGGAGCGGGGCATGTTGTAGGGTCATTGGGGGACCTGCTCTATGGAGTGGGGTTGCGAGATGTAAAGGGGGGGGTTGGAGGTGAATATACTTTTGTGAGGAAAGGATATGTTGTGAGGTTAGATCGAATATAGGCGAATCAAGCGGTGAGGTGCAGAGATTTGAAACTGTGGACATGGCATTCTCGCATCATCGTGGGGTATTAGTGAATTTGGCGTGGGATGGGTTACCTAGAAGATATGGGGGGTATTGGAAGTTGAATGTGGGTTTGCTTAAGGGGGAAGGGTTTTTGCAGAGTTGTGGGAAAATTTGTGGGGGGATTGGGGAAGCGGGGAGATGTGATTTCTTGGTGGGATACAGTGGCTAAGGTACGCATTAAGGAGTTTTATGTTGGGTGTGGGAGGGAGAAAGGCAGGTTATCGTATGGGTTGCAGAGGTATTTGGAAGGGCAGTTAAGGGATTGTCGTGTAGGGGTTAGGGAGACCTATCCAGTACAAATAATATGCATTTTGATGGAGCGAGGGTGGCTGGGGGATTGGAGAGGGTGATGTGGGGAGATAGGCCGTCTGCCTGTGTCCTGCGTGAGCAGCGACGTAAGAGAGAGGCTATGAGCACAATGAATGTTGTGGTGGGGAAGGACCTGGGCGGTTACAGGGATGGTCAGATGTTGCGGACGACGGAGGGGATGAGTGGATATATTGATGCGTTTTTTGGCGAGTCGATGGGAGGGGGGGATCTTGACGAGGAGGCGTTACATGTGATAGGGGGGGGTACGGTGTGAGTTGGACGATGATGATAGGGGAGAGTTGGGAAGGTCGATAACAGAGGAGGAAGTATGGAGGGCTGTAATGGGCATGTGCATAGGCAAGTCCCCAGGTTTAGATGGTTTACCTTGTGAGTTTTATGTGGAGAATTGGGGAGTGTTGAAGGGGTTTTTGGTAGTTTTGTTTAATGAAATGAAGCATAGAAGATTATTAGGGGACATACAGCAGACAGGTGTAGTGGTGCTGGTGCCGAAGCGGGCACCATGTGTGTACATTACTGATTATAGAGTGCTTACCCTAATGTGCTGTGATTATAAGATCTACGCGAAAATATTGGGGAATCGTCTGAAGAGTGTGGTAGGGTGATAGATGAGGGACAGTATGGGATTCTGGGCAGATCAATGTATGAGGGACATGGGCATATCAGGGATTTCATCGACTGGAATCGGGTGGAAGAGGAGGCTGGGGTTTTAGCATTAGATTGGAGGGCCGCATATGATAGTGTTCACCGTGAGGCATTGTGGAGATTCATGAGATGGCAGGGGTTCGGGGCTGAAGAGGTGGGATGGGCACAGTCGTTATATGAGGGAGCGCATGTGCGTGCGCAGGTGAATATTTTTTAGGGAGACATATTGAAATGGCAAGGGGATTGAGACAGGGGTGTCCTTTATCACAGTTGTTGTTTGCCTGTGTTCAGGATCCCCTCCATAGGGAGATAAGGAGATGTCTTGAGGGAAATGTGACGGTCGATACGGTAAGGGGAGTGGGTATCGTGGATGATACCACGGTTTTAGTTAGGGATAGGCGGGATTTAGGGATGTGGGGAGGGTGGTGGGGGGTTTTGGAGAAGCAACAGGTATGAAAATAAATGAAGAGAAATCGTTGTACATGGAGGTGGGGAGGAGGGTGGGGATGGGAGTTGTGGCAGTGGGGAAACTTGTGGATAGGTTAAAAATTTGCGGTGTGGTATACATGCGGGTGTGTGAGGAGGCGAGGGTGGTGAATTCGAAGAGGGTGATGGATGGGGTGTTAAGTCGATTGTCGAGTATGAGAGCGGCGAATTTAACTTTACATCAGAGGGCGATAGTGGTTAATGTATTGATCTATAGTAAATTGTGGCATGTGGGGTCAGTATATCCACTGGTGGGTTGTGATGTGCGTAGGTTCCTGGGAAGAATAATGCGATTTATATGGGGTTCAGGCCCAGCACCCCCCCATCGCCAGGGGGGGGCTGGGGCTTATTTCTTTGCATTGATGGTTAAAAAGCGTGTATGTGAAGAGGTGTTATATGAGGGAACGAGGGAGGGGAGAGGGCTGGCTGCGGAGGATTCATGAGGATATAGGTCGATGGTGGAAGGGTAAGGAGTTAAAGGACTGTGAGGGGATGATTCGATTTATGTTAGTGGTTCAGGACCCGGGGAAGGTGAGGCTTGGGGTGTTGGATGTGGTGGGAATGGGAAGGGTGGTGGCGGTGGTAGAGAGTGTATACCCTATGTATGCTTGGGGTGTAGTGTGGGGATTGTTGAGGGAAGCTAGGAAGGGGGGTAAGTGTGAGGCGGATAGAGGTGTGAACAGAGGTGTGGTGGTGTGTATTTACGGTGTGTGAGGGCTCTGTTCAGTTACATGATGGGGTTACCATCTGACAGGTCTGGAGAAGGGTCATGGGGGGTTCTTATAGTGCGGCATGCACCGGGGGGGGGGGGTAGGGGATCAGGTGTGTGTCATGGGACGTGTTAATCGTTAGATATGTTGTTACGGCTGTTAGGTAGTTTACCTGCCGGCCTGTGACGTCATCAAATGTGATGTTTGACTGACGGGCCGGCTAGACCGACAGTGACTACCAGACTCTCATATGGGGAGTGTTAACCTGACTCTTCCATATTGGACTTTGGAGAGTGTACCTGCACTTGGAGAAAGTACCTAGACTCTCCCCTGCACTTGGAGAATGTACCTAGACTCTCCCCTGCACTTGGAGAATGTACCTAGACTCTCCCCTGCACTTGGAGAATGTACCTAGACTCTCCCCTGCACTTGGAGAATGTACCTAGACTCTCCCCTGCACTTGGAGAATGTACCTAGACTCTCCCCTGCACTTGGAGAATGTACCTAGACTCTCCCCTGCACTTGGAGAATGTACCTAGACTCTCCCTGCACTTGGAGAATGTACCTACACTCTCCCCTGCACTTGGAGAATGTACCTAGACTATCATCCTGGACTTGGAGAATGTACGTAGACTCTCATCCTGCACTTGGAGAATGTACCTAGACTCTCATCCTGCACTTGGAGAATGTACCTAGACTCTCCCCTGCACTTGGAGAATGTACCTAGACTCTCCCCTGCACTTGGAGAATGTACCTAGACTCTCCCCTGCACTTGGAGAATGTACCTAGACTCTCCCCTGCACTTGGAGAATGTACCTACTCTCTCCCCTGCACTTGGAGAATGTACCTAGAGACTCCCCTGCACTTGGAGAATGTACCTACTCTCTCCCATGCACTTGGAGAATGTACCTAGACTCTCCCCTGCACTTGGAGAATGTACCTAGACTCTCCCTGCACTTGGAGAATGTACCTACTCTCTCCCTGCACTTGGAGAATGTACCTAGACTCTCCCTGCACTT
The DNA here is from genome assembly GCA_009830355.1 of Cherax destructor. NCBI lineage: Eukaryota > Metazoa > Arthropoda > Malacostraca > Decapoda > Parastacidae > Cherax > Cherax destructor. Next base: position 13,101 of record WNWK01020084.1, on the reverse strand, counting down.
GGAGAATGTACCTAGACTCTCCCCTGCACTTGGAGAATGTACCTAGACTCTCCCTGCACTTGGAGAATGTACCTACTCTCTCCCTGTACTTGGAGAATGTACCTAGACTCTCCCTGCACTTGGAGAATGTACCTAGACTCTCCCCTGCACTTGGAGAATGTACCTAGACTCTCCCCTGCACTTGGAGAATGTACCTAGACTCTCCCCTGCACTTGGAGAATGTACCTACTCTCTCCCTGCACTTGGAGAATGTACCTAGACTCTCCCCTGCACTTGGAGAATGTACCTACTCTCCCTGCACTTGGAGAATGTACCTAGACTCTCCCTGCACTTGGAGAATGTACCTACTCTCTCCCCTGCACTTGGAGAATGTACCTAGACTCTCCCCTGCACTTGGAGAATGTACCTAGACTCTCCCCTGCACTTGGAGAATGTACCTAGACTCTCCCCTGCACTTGGAGAATGTACCTAGACTCTCCCTGCACATGGAGAATGTACCTAGACTCTCCCTGCACTTGGAGAATGTACCTAGACTCCCCCCTGCACTTGGAGAATGTACCTACTCTCTCCCCTGCACTTGGAGAATGTACCTAGACTCTCCCTGCACTTGGAGAATGTACCTAGACTCTCCCTGCACTTGGAGAATGTACCTAGACTCCCCCCTGCACTTGGAGAATGTACCTACTCTCTCCCTGCACTTGGAGAATGTACCTAGACTCTCCCCTGCACTTGGAGAATGTACCTACTCTCTCCCCTGCACTTGGAGAATGTACCTAGACTCTCCCCTGCACTTGGAGAATGTACCTAGACTCTCCCCTGCACTTGGAGAATGTACCTAGACTCTCCCTGCACTTGGAGAATGTACCTAGACTCTCCCCTGCACTTGGAGAATGTACCTAGACTCTCCCTGCACTTGGAGAATGTACCTAGACTCTCCCCTGCACTTGGAGAATGTACCTAGACTCTCCCCTGCACTTGGAGAATGTACCTAGACTCTCCCCTGCACTTGGAGAATGTACCTAGACTCTCCCCTGCACTTGGAGAATGTACCTAGACTCTCCCCTGCACTTGGAGAATGTACCTAGACTCTCCCCTGCACTTGGAGAATGTACCTAGACTCTCCCTGCACTTGGAGAATGTACCTAGACTCTCCCCTGCACTTGGAGAGTGTACCTAGACTCTCCCCTGCACTTGGAGAATGTACCTAGACTCTCCCTGCACTTGGAGAATGTACCTAGACTCCCCCCTGCACTTGGAGAATGTACCTAGACTCTCCCCTGCACTTGGAGAATGTACCTAGACTCTCCCCTGCACTTGGAGAATGTACCTAGACTCTCCCCTGCACTTGGAGAATGTACCTAGACTCTCCCCTGCACTTGGAGAATGTACCTAGACTCTCCCTGCACTTGGAGAATGTACCTAGACTCTCCCCTGCACTTGGAGAATGTACCTAGACTCTCCCTGCACTTGGAGAATGTACCTAGACTCTCCCCTGCACTTGGAGAATGTACCTAGACTCTCCCCTGCACTTGGAGAATGTACCTAGACTCTCCCCTGCACTTGGAGAATGTACCTAGACTCTCCCCTGTACTTGGAGAATGTACCTAGACTCTCCCCTGTACTTGGAGAATGTACCTAGACTCTCCCCTGCACTTGGAGAATGTACCTAGACTCTCCCCTGTACTTGGAGAATGTACCTAGACTCTCCCCTGTACTTGGAGAATGTACCTAGACTCTCCCCTGCACTTGGAGAATGTACCTACTCTCTCCCTGCACTTGGAGAATGTACCTAGACTCTCCCTGTACTTGGAGAATGTACCTAGACTCTCCCCTGTACTTGGAGAATGTACCTAGACTCTCCCTGCACTTGGAGAATGTACCTACTCTCCCCTGCACTTGGAGAATGTACCTAGACTCTCCCCTGCACTTGGAGAATGTACCTAGACTCTCCCCTGCACTTGGAGAATGTACCTAGACTCTCCCCTGCACTTGGAGAATGTACCTAGACTCTCCCCTGCACTTGGAGAATGTACCTAGACTCTCCCCTGTACTTGGAGAATGTACCTAGACTCTCCCCTGCACTTGGAGAATGTACCTAGACTCTCCCCTGCACTTGGAGAATGTACCTAGACTCTCCCCTGTACTTGGAGAATGTACCTAGACTCTCCCCTGTACTTGGAGAATGTACCTAGACTCTCCCCTGCACTTGGAGAATGTACCTAGACTCTCCCCTGCACTTGGAGAATGTACCTAGACTCTCCCCTGCACTTGGAGAATGTACCTACTCTCTCCCCTGCACTTGGAGAATGTACCTACTCTCTCCCCTGCACTTGGAGAGTGTATTGTGTGACACTGTTGTGGTGTCAGGACTCATCAGGTTGTAGTGACAACTGGTGGCACGACACAAGTGATAGTCGTGTGATTTTGTGTTTGTGACAGATGACGCGGTGCAAAGGCTTCCCTAGAGACTGAGTTCGTGACACAGGGGGCGTGCCATGTGGCACAGAAGGTGTCGTGGGACATAAGCGAAGGAGTGTTTTGTCATAACACAGAGACAAGGGTGTCTTGAGGACAAGGTTGAGAAAGCGTGTCATGACGAGAGGATTGGTGGTGTCCTGTGTGGCACCATGTTGGCAGCGACGTCTGACACGGCACAGAATTTTATGATTGTTTTACTTGTGATGTTTTACTACGTTTTAAATTGTTATAAATGTGTATATTAAAGCTATATGTTTTTACACAGATTATATGTTAAGTCAGGTGGACCTGACTTAACTCAGTGGTGGACCTGACTTAACTCAGTGAAGACGTGTCTTGTGTGCTCTCTGTCAATCTGAAGAAGATGTCCTCTCTTGAGCTACTCTACGGGCAGCTGAAGGAAGAACTGAGGGTAGCTAAGCTTGAGATACAGCGACTGACTGAGGAAAACAAGAGGATTCGTAGTAATCCTCCTGTTGAGAATCCTCAAGCCAGGAAAGGAACCTGGACAGTGGCTAAAACGCATGGGACAAAGTTAAGGCTCAAGAGGACGGGTGGAGAGGTAGAAACAACGAAGACCCAGGAGAATGTTGTGGAAACATCGAACCCATTCTCCGTGCTACCCGATGAATGTGAGTCGACTTCTGGGAGCGTCACGACGAAAGACACAAAGGAAGGTAAAAATATTGTTGTTGTTGGGGACAGTCAGGTTAGGTACATGGATAGGGCTTTCTGTTTGATTGATAGGAGTAGGAGACAGAGGGTTTGCTTTCCTGGGGCTGGGATGGAGGATATTGTTAGCCGTCTGGACGACATCATGAGAGGTAATGGGAGCAATCCTATTATCTGTCTCAGTGCTGGAGGCAACGATGTTGGCAGACGTAGGAGTGAGGACCTGACTAGCAGGTTTAGGTTAGCAATAGACATAATTAGGAAGAAGGGTGGGAACCCTGTCATATGTGGTATTTTGCCAAGGAGAGGAGTTGGAAATGAATGGCTGTCCAGGGCAATTGGTGTCAATTGCTGGCTGGACAAATACTGTAAGGAAAATTCAGTAACATTCATTGACAACTGGGACCTCTTCTATGGCAGAAATGACATGTATGCCAGGGATGGGGTTCACTTATCCAGGTCTGGGGTGGGGGCACTGGCAACTGCAGTGGAGGAGCTGTTAGGGCTTTAAACTAGAAATAGTTAGTGGTATGGGTTTTGGGGGGAAAACAGAGAAGTCCCAGTGTAGTAATATTATAAGTTGTAGGAGAACTAGTAATAGGCAGAATAAGGTGGATAGTGGAAAGCTAGTGACACTAGATGACAAGGACAGTAATAGGTATAGTGGAAAAACAGAGATGAGCAGGAAGGGTAAAGAGAAAGGAGGGTCTCTAAATATATATTACACCAATAGTCGTAGTGCTAGGAATAAGATGGACGAGTTGAGATTAGTTGCAAGTACGGGTAATATTGATGTTTTGCAATAACTGAGACATGGTTTAATATGAAAAATCGGGACTTGCCTGCCGAATGTCACATTCAGGGTTTTAAATTGTTCCAAGTAGACAGAAGTATCGGGAAAGGGGTGGGGTGGCACTCTATGTCCGTGATCATTTAAATTGTTGCATAAAAACGGGTATAAAGTCTGAATTAACACATACAGAGTCTGTCTGGATAGAATTTTCAGAGGGTGTGAAAAATTGATTTTAGGCGTGATTTACCGTCCTCCAAACTTAGATAGGGAACAAGGGAGACTACTTTGGGAGGAAATTGTTAAGGCCACAAGACACGATAACGTAGTAATTCTAGGGACTTTAACTTTAGTCAGATTGATTGGAATTTCATGACAGGGAATTTAGAATCTAACGACTTTTAGAAGTAGTTCAGGATTGCTTTTGAAGCAGTTTGTAACAGAACCTACAAGGGGAAATAACCTACTTGACTTGGTTCTGGCAAGCAAGGAAACCCTTGTTAATAATTTAGAAATTACAGAGGAACTCGGCTCAAGCGACCACAAGTCAATTACCTTTAGCATTGAATGGATGTATGATAGTAGGGATAATTCAGTAATGGTCCCAGATTTTCGCTTAGCAGATTATAATGGACTTAGAGAACACTTATCAACTGTGGACTGGGGTGAAGAAGAGAGGTATCAATATGACAGTTTTCTTAACACTATACAGGCTGCCCAAAGAACATTTATACCGTATAAAGAAATTAGATCAAGTAGAAATGACCCAAAATGGATGAATAATAGGCTCAAATATCTTTTAGGGCAGAAGAAAGGAATTTATAGGCGCATAAAAAGAGGTGAGGGTCATCTTATAAATCAGTATACTGACATTAAGAGGGACGTTAAAAGGGAATAAGAAAAGCTAAACGGGACTATGAAATTAAAGTTGCTAGGGATTCAAAAACTAACCCAAAAGTTTTTTCCAGGTTTATAGAACAAAAGTTAGGGATAAGATAGGTCCCCTTAAAAATAACTTTGGGCATCTTACTGACAAGGAGAATGATATGTGCTCTATTTTTAATAATTATTTTCTCTCGGTTTTCACACAGGAAGACATTAATAATATCCCAGTAATTAATTTTTACAGAGGCCCAGAAGAAGATAAATTATGTAATATCACAGTCACTAGCGAAATGATTATGAAACAGCTGGACCGACTGAAACAAAATAAATCGCCGGGTCCTGATGAGCTTTTGCAAGGGTTCTTAAGGAATGCAAAATGGAACTCTGTGAACCAATATCTAACATTTTTAATTTATCTCTTCAAACAGGTGTAGTGTCTGATATGTGGAAGATGGCTAATGTAATTCCTATTTTTAAAGCAGGGGACAAGTCACTACCGTCAAACTACCGCCCAATAAGCCTGACCTCAATTGTAGGCAAATTACTAGAGTCAATTATAGCTGATATTATTAGAAGCCATCTAGATAACCATAATTTGATTAATGATACCCAGCATGGATTCACGAGGGGCCGTTCCTGCCTATCTAATTTATTAACCTTCTTCAGTAAAGCTTTTGAGGCTGTTGATCACGATAAAGAATTCGATATTGTTTATTTAGACTTTAGTAAGGCTTTTGATAGAGTACCGCACCAGAGACTATTAAAGAAAGTGGCAGCTCATGGCATTGGGGGAAAAGTGCTGTCATGGATCGAGTCATGGCTCACCAATAGGAAGCAGAGAGTGTGCATAAATGGGGTTAAATCCGAATGGGGACTTGTAACAAGTGGTGTTCCACAGGGATCAGTCTTAGGCCCATTGTTATTTATAATATATATCAATGACCTTGATGAGGGAATTACTAGTGATATGAGCAAATTCGCCGACGACACGAAGATAGGTAGGATAATTGATTCAAACATAGATGTCATAGAACTTCAGGAAGATTTAGACAAACTTAATTCGTGGTCAGAAAAGTGGCAGATGCAGTTCAATGTAGATAAATGCAAGGTTCTGAAGCTCGGGAGTGTCCATAACCCAAGCACTTATAAGTTAAATAACGTAGAACTTAGCCATACAGATTGCGAGAAGGACTTGGGGGTGATGGTAAGCAGCAACCTTAAACCAAGACAGCAATGCCTAAGCGTACGTAATAAGGCAAATAGATTACTGGGATTTATATCAAGAAGTGTTAGCAACAGAAGTCCAGAGGTTATATTACAGCTTTATACATCATTAGTAAGGCCTCACCTAGATTACGCAGCTCAGTTCTGGTCTCCATATTACAGAATGGACATAAATTCGTTAGAAAACATTCAGCGTAGAATGACTAAATTAATACATAGCATTAGAAATCTTCCTTACGAAGAAAGATTGAAGACCCTAAAATTACATTCACTTGTAAGACGTAGAATGAGGGAGACATGATCGAGGTATACAAGTGGAAAATGGGTATTAACAAAGGGGATATAAATAAGGTCTTGAGGATATCTCTCCAAGAGAGAACCCGCAATAATGGATTCAAGTTAGATAAGTTTAGATTTAGAAAGGATATAGGAAAGTATTGGTTTGGAAATAGGGTAGTTGATGAGTGGAACAGTCTGCCTAGTAGGGTTATTGAAGCTAGGACCTTGGGTAGTTTCAAATTTAGGTTGGATAAATTCATGAGTGAGAGGGGTTGGATTTGAGTGGGACTCGCACATGAGTGGGTAGAATTGTCAAAGCTTATTTCTTGGGTAGCATTGAAAATTGGGTTGAGCAAATATTCTGTTAGTGGGACGGATTGTGAAGGACCTGCCTAGTATAGGCCAACAGGCCTGCTGCAGTGTTCCTCCTTTCTTATGTTCTTATGTTCTTATGAGTAAATAAAATTATCAAAGCTTATTTCTTGGGTAGCATTGAAAATTAGGTTGAACAAATATTCTGTTAGTGGGATGGAATGTGAAGGACTTGCCTAGAATGGGCCAACAGGCCTGCTGCAGTGTTCCTCCTTTCTTATGTTCTTATGTTCTTATTAATAATAATATATATATATAATAAATATCTGAAATATGAGATTTTACTTAGTATCCCAGTCTCTTCATTACAAATGTTTTTTTTTGTAATGAGTGGCCTGTCCGGGAGCTTGTTTGTCCGGGAAATGACTGTTTGGGATAAATTTTATATTACGTAGTAATAAAATCTTTGTGTGTCGGTCATTTTGTGGTGGGGGTGTTATGGCCCCCTACCTAACAATGGGAATTAGGTAGTTACCTTACCGGCCGGCAGTCAAGGGGTTACGTCATCAGACCTGATGTTTGACTTCCAAGCCGGCTTGACTGACAGTGTCAACCAGACTCTCCCACATATAACATCGGAGAGTTCAAGACTCTCTCATACACTACTGGAGTTCGCCAGGCAGATCTGCTTGAGAGTTGTAGACTCTCGCAGTGTGGTGCTGGTGACAGGTCTACAGTGCTGAGAGAACTGGAAGCTCTATCCTCTCTAGATCGTGTTACTCGAAAGCAACTTTGTACTTGTGATGTTTGCAAGGCCAAGTACAGTGATGGTGTTCTCTTCCTGCTTGATATGAGGACACTGTTATGAGGAGAGCGGCAAGTCTGCTCACCAGAATTAGACTATCTATTGGCTTATTCATCGTACCGACTATGTACCTGCGACTATGTACCTGAGATTGTTACCCGGAGTGTCAGGTATTCAATGGTGTATCCAGAGAGTTTGTGACGGTGGCACGACACAAGTTAAGAGTCGTGTATTTGATGTGTGTCAAGACGCGGTGCACAGGTTTTATTAGAGATGGGTTCATGATGCAGGGGGCGTGCCATGTGGCACAGAGGTGTCGTGTGACACAGCGATGGAATCTTATGGTACAGGGAGATCGGGGGTTTGTCGTGGAACCCCGTAAGCGTGCCATAAGACAGAGATAAGGGTGTCTGAGGACACGGTGGAGGAGGAGTATCATGGCGAGGTATGGTAGTGTCCTGCGTCACACTTGAAGATGGCAGTGACTTGATAAGCACTGAGTATATGATTTTACTTGTGGTATTTTAGCGTACTATGATTTTGTGTATATAAATATGTTTTTACACATTAAAAGATTGTTTTTATTCAGATTATGTTTTTATATTAATAATATATAATAAATATCTGAAATATGAGATTTTACTTAGTATCCCAAACAGTCGTTTATTACAAATGGTTATTTTTTTGTAATGTTTTACGTCATTTGAATAAGGGTGTGTCTAATGTTACATTGCAATCCACATGGTGTGGAAAAAGATTGTTTATATTATGTTTTAGTGGTTAATGTTCTTGGGTGTGTATTGAGAGGTTCTTGGATATGTATTGATAGGTTGTGTATGTTGAACATTGCATTTCTTTATACATGAACGCCGGTGATTTGTGGCGTTTTGTCAATGTTTGTCATTGTGTTTGTGAACGTGCGATAGTCTTATCGCGGTAGGAAATGTTTATATATATTTTGTGTTTAATATTATCTAATGTGCGTGCTTCTTATGTTCTAATATTTATGATCAAATTGTGTGGGAGATTGTTTTCTTTAGATCAATAAAGTGGCCTTAAGATATCCAATATTCCCTAGTATTTATGCATCATTGGCACTTTTTCCAGGACTCAAACATACTGGCAAGACTTATAATGAAAGTCATTAAAACATATTTTTATGCATTATTTTTACAAAACTTTTAAATAATAATGTCAAGTTAGAAAGTGACCTGTAGCTATTGACCCTTGTTGGTTCTGGATGATTGTAGCCTAGCGGGTTTAGCTCTTCTTTTTTATTGCAATAATAATAGTAATGTAGCCTGGGGTAAATCTTACTAGTGTAAGTATGTCTGGGAAAGTTTTGGTATCTGTATATTTGTTGAGCAATGCTACAGTGGTAACACAATGCTACAGTGGTAACACAATGCTACAGTGATAACACAATGCTACGGTGGTAACACAATGCTACGGTGGTAACACAGTGCTACAGTGGTAACACAATGCTACAGTGGTAACACAGTGCTACAGTGGTAACACAATGCTACAGTGGTAACACAATGATACAGTGGTAACACAATGCTACAGTGATAACACAATGCTGCGGTGGTAACACAATGCTACAGTGGTAACACAGTGCTACAGTGGTAACACAGTGCTACAGTGGTAACACAATGCTACAGTGGTAACACAATGATACAGTGGTAACACAATGCGACGGTGGTAACACAATGCGACGGTGGTAACACAATGCTACAGTGGTAACACAATGCTACAGTGGTAACACAATGCTACAGTGGTAACACAATGTTATGGTGGTAACACAATGCTACAGTGGTAACACAATGCTACAGTGGTAACACAATGCTACAGTAACACAATGCTACAGTAACACAATGCTACAGTAACACAATGCTACAGTAACACAATGCTACAGTAACACAATGCTACAGTAACACAATGCTACAGTGGTAACACAATGCTACAGTGGTAACACACCAACAGATTTCTTGTAAATGAGCAGTGGTACATTAGCTTTTTTTGTTTATGGAATTTATTACTGAAGTTTGACCTTGTTTGTTCCAGCGAATGGGATTGGTTGGAATGGGATTTGATCGGTGGGAGGAGGTGATGGTGGAGGGGAGGTGATGGGGGAGGGAGGATGGGGAGGGGAGTGTGGGGGAGGGGAGGGATGGGGGGAGGGGATGGGGGGAGGGATGGGGATTGGGGTGGTGGGGATGCGGGTGGGGATGGGGGTAGGGATTGGGGGATGGGGAGGGATGAGATGTGGGTGGGGATGGGTTGGGGATGGGGAGATGGGATGATCGGATTTTTATGGGGGAGGGGATGGGGCGGAGGGGGGATGGGATGAGGCGGAGGGAGGGGATGAGATGGAGGGGAGGGAACGGGATGGGGGATGGGACGGGGATGGGATGGGGAGAGGGAACGGGATTGGGGGATGGGACGGGGGGTAGGGGGATGGGATGGAGGGGATTGGATGGGGGCGGATGGGATGGGATGGGGAGAGTGGATGGGGATAGGATGAAGGAGGGGATGGATGGGGGAGGGGAGGGGATGGGGGATGGAGGAGGTTGGTCACTTGGTTTAGTTACAATAATTCTGGTCATATTTGTTTTATTAAAACTGTCAGGATAATATTATTTGATTTTTTAATAGATGATCGTTGATGTATATTACAGTACTAGTTCATGGATATTAAGATACAACTGTATTTATCAGTGGATTGTGAGCGTTGATGTATATTACAGTACTAGTTGCATGGATATTAAGATACAACTGTATTTATCAGTGGATTGTGAGCGTTGATGTATATTACAGTACTAGTTGCATGGATATTAAGATACAACTGATTTATCAGTGGATTCTGAGTATTGATGTATATTACAGTACTAGTTGCATGGATATTAAGATACAACTGTATTTATCAGTGGATTGTGAGCGTTGATGTATATTACAGTACTACTTCCATGGACATTAAGATACAACTGTATTTATCAGTGGATTTCAGGATGCCTTTCATAGGTTGTTTCCTCTCATTGACTTCTTTTCTTTTTAAAAGACAATGTTTATTCCAGAGGCGATGATTTGTTTTGAAGTAACACAGACATGTGAGTACTGTGTCACTGTTACTGTTGGCTCTGCTTGTTTACTGATGCCTCAGTGTTGAGTTTATAAGAGTCAGGTGGAAATTTTGGTAACTTTGGTGGCTGGGAAAGAGGGGAAATGATCAGTTGTTTTACTTAGGGTTGGGGCCAAACAGTAACAACCAGGCTGTTACTGTTGGCCGCACCAAACAGACTTACGAACCACAGCCCGGCTGGTCAGGTATTAACTTTAGGTGCCTGTCCAACGCCTGCTTGAAGACAGCCAGAGGTCTATTGATAATCCCCTTTATGTATGCTGGGAGGCAGTTGAACAGTCTTGGGCCCCTGACACTTATTGTGTTGTCTCTTATCGTCTAGTGGCACCCCTGCTTTTCATTGGGGGATGTTGCATCGTCTGCCGAGTCTTTCCTCTCACAAGGAGTGATTTTCGTGTGCAAGTTTGGTACTAATCCTCTAGGATTTTTCATGTGTTTATAATCATGTATCTCTCCCGCCTGTGTTCTAGGGAGTACAGGTTGAGGAACCGCGTTCCCAGTAATTGAGGTGGTTTATCCAGTTATGCGGCAAAGGTTCTTGCACATTTTCTAGGTCAGCAATTTCACCTGCCTTGAAAGGTCAGTTAGTGTGCAGCAATATTCCAGCTCAGATAGAACAAGCGACCTGAAGAGTTTCAACATGTGCTTGGCATCCTTAGTTTTGAAGGTTCTCATTATCCATCCTGTCATTTTTCTAGATGTGATTGATACAATGTTATGGTCTTTCAAGGTGAGATCTTCTGACATGATCACTCCCAGGTCTTTCACATTAGTTTTTCTTTATTGTGTGGTTGGAATTTATTTCATACCCGATGGTTTTAATTTTTCATGTTTTTATATTGGAGTAATTGAAATTTCTCATCATTGAATTTCATATTGTTTTCTACGGCCCATATAAGATTTGGTTGATGTCCGCCTGAAGTCTTGCTGTGTCTTCAATGGAAGACCTGTCATGTAGATTCGGGTGTCATCTGCAAAGGAAGACACGGCACTGTGGCTTATATCCATGTCTATGTCAGATATGAGGATGAGGAACAAGATGGGAGTGAGTACTACGCCTTTGTGTGCTATTACACCAGGGTCACACTTGTCAAACGCTTTTGCAAAGTCTGTGTATATAACATCTGCATTCTGTTTGTCCTAGAGCATCCAGGACCTTGTAGTGGTCCAGAGTTGGGACAGACAGGAGCGACTAAACCCTGTTGAAGTCTCGTAATTCCCGAGGTTATATATTATTAATGGTGGCAACAAGGAGTTACTTGTGGTTCATCTTACTGAATGATCCTGATGTTATAGTCTTTAGTGTTAAGTAATATTTACTTAGTTAATCTTTAATCACCAAAGTTGGTTATGCTGGTACGTGGCGATGTGTGACGACACAGCCTTATACGTCTCCCTTCCTAACATCAACATCTCTTCTGTTGCTGAGTCATCCACACGGTTTTCCACTTTCCTCAGTATAATATTAATAATAATAATAACAATAAATAATAATGCTACTAAACACAATATTAATAACACTAATATGTTTTGTTCAGGTCTTAAACATGTTTCAAGTTTTACAAAAGATGTTATGAATTGCAATACGTTATCTAGATGTTCACTATATTTTATTTTAGTCTTTATTCGCACGTTTTTGTTTGATTTTTTTGGGCATTTTTTTATATATATTTTTTTAAATTTCATGTTCTTTTTAATTATTTTTTTTTTTATTTTTCATTTTATTTTATCTTGGGTAACTTAGGTGAGAAGACAAGTCAGGTGTAGAGGACAAAAGATCAGGTGCAGAAGACAGAAGACAAGACAGGTGTAGAGGACAGAAGACAAGTCAAGTGTAGAGGACAGAAGACAAGTCAGGTACAGAAGACAAGTCAGGTGCAGAAGACAAGTCAGGTGCAGAAGACAAGTCAGGTGTAGAGGACAAAAATCTTTACTTGTAAAAATTTTACAACTGTGTGGTGTTTCCTACCTGATATGCAGCCTCTGTGGGTGCAGATGTAGTGGTGGAGCTGCAGTGATGGTAGCTGCAGTGATGGTGGTAGATGCAGTGATGGTCGTAGCTGCAGTGATGGTGGTAGTTGTGATGGCAGCTGTAGTGGTGGTAGTAACTGTCGTAGTCGTGGTAGTTGTAGTAGAGAATGTTGTACAATTGTAGTAACAGTAGTTTAAGCACTGACTGTAGTAGGTAATCAGAGTGATGTTATTAGAGGTAGTAGTAGTTTTGGTAGTGGTGCAGTGGTGGTAGTGACCGTGGTCAGGTACAGACCAGGACTGAGTGTGGTCTGCGTGCCCAGGTGAGACCTTCCTTGTGTCGCTACCTTCCCATCTTCCCCTCCCATATATCCCTCCATGTCCCCCCAATAAGCCCCTCCCATCCCTCCCTACAACCAGCCCTCGGGCATGAGGTTCCACTCTAACTCCAGCCGTCCCCACCTTCCTCACACCGCCGTCCCTACCTTCCTCACACCGCCGTCCCTACCTTCCTCACACCGCCGTCCCTACCTTCCTCACACCGCC